>CAUYQG010060139.1:0-13243 GCA_963574415.1 Tarsius wallacei | reverse complement strand
GGGAAGCAATTAATGGCAGTAAATACCTGTCTGGGGATGGGGGGACATTTCTTACAAACAAGGGTGCCTGAATGAGACATATTTGTGTACCTAACCCTTAAATGTACCCCTTAATATCACAATAAAAAAAAAAAAAAAAAGGTGGAATATTCACTTCTGTTGCTGCTACAAAAGTTATTCTGTGAGCAATGCACTTAATTTTTATTTCCATCCTCTTTCATTATTTCTGTAAACGAATTTTGGTAACAACTAAAGGAATACATACATAAATGTTTCAACTTGCTCTTGGAGAAAATTGAATGCTAGTAGAGACGTGTTACTATTTTTTTTTCTTTTTTTTTTGAGTTGGAGTCTCACTCCGTCGCCCAGACTGGAGTGCAGAGGCCGCTCCCGGCCACCGCAGCCTCGACCTGCTGGGCTCCAGCGATCCTCCCGCCTCAGCCTTCCAAGTAGCTGGAACTACAGGCGCGCGCTACCACGCCCGGCTAATTTTTTGATTTATTGTAGAGATGAGGTCTCGCCAAGTTGCCCAGGTGGGTCTCGAACCCGCGGGCTCAGGCCGTGTTACTATTGATAATTAAATGAAAATGTTTATAACTTATCATTATTCCTTATTAGAAAGAACAGTGATATTTAAATGTACCAGTTTAGTACTCCTACCCTTCAAAGGATTCCTTATGATATATAATTACATATGTTTGAAAACATTTTTTTTTCAAATAGCAGTAGTATACTTGCTAAGAAAGACACATCTAAAGTCAGTCTATTGGGATGCTGAAATGTTCTCTATTTAATTTTGTTTATTTTCTACTCATATTTCTGTGCAAGAATGTGGAGTAATAATTAAGGCATTTCTAAGGAAATGAACATAATTATTGATTTGCAGTATTATTTATGGAGAAGCCACTAGCAAGATGCATTTATGTCTAAGGTTTATTTTTGTCTCGATTAGGAAGTAACCACATGAAATTAGTGCTCTCAAAAATGGATTATTTACCTCATTTGTATATTGAAACTCTGGGTTCTTTGTGGACCTGGACCTCAGGGAAATGATAAAGCCCGTCCTGGTAAGAAAGGCTTATAATCTCTAAGTTCAGAGATTTAGTACCAGTTTTAAAGAGTTGTTTTTCACTCTGTAAAAATTGAGCCTCCAGACTCTTGTGCTTCCATTTCTATCTTTGGAAAAGCAATATGTATACATTATGAGATAATTTTAGTAATACATTTATTATTTATAATCTTTAACATATTGTTGTATTTTCATGAGGGTTTATACTGATTTTCTCTTGCAACTTGATCCAGACTCTGGGATTCATGCAAACTGGTTCAAATTCTCTGTATTTTGAGATAAACAAACAAACAAATGAACACACAGGCTGGTAAGACATTTGTAATAAGTAGGGCACATGTGACATTAAAACTACAGGACTATAATTGTCCTACTGTGACCACTTTGACTTATTTAGGACATTTATTAAAGGTCAGAGAGATGCTGCTTCTAGGTGTCAATGGAACCAATGCTAATTTGAAATTCAAAGGGATATCGTATCCTCTCTGCAGTAAATTTGGTTCTGTCTCCCTTCTCCCTACCCTGTCTTCACTTTTGATGGCAAAGACAATGTTATAACATCTCAGAGTGTTCCAAGAAGACAAACAAAATTCCTAATACCACTACTATCATTTCTGTTTGTTGCCTTTTATTCTTTGCCAATACACATTTATATTTTTAAACACAGTAGTAATCATAGTATATATACAATACTGTATTCTTTTTTAAATGTTTATTTTTAAATACTTGAAAAATAAATTTGTATATATTTATTATGTACATGTCTTAAAATCTACATATGTTGTGAAATGGTTAAATTGAGCTAATTAACCTATGCATTACTTCACATAGTTATCATTTTTGTGGTGAGAGTACTTAACATCTACTCTCAGCATTTTTCAAGAATGCAATATATTGTTATTAACTGTAGTCACTATGCTGTGCAATAGATCTCTTGAACTTATTCCTCCCATTATTCTCAACGCTCTTTTGAAAAGTGATCTGGAGTTTTCTAGAAGGAGATTGCAAAATAGGACTAAGGATGCTACGTCAGTCTAGCAGGAAAAAAGAGAGAGAACATGTGTTGATTGTGTGAATTTCAGGTTTTCAAAAGTGATGTAACATTTACCTTAGGTTTTCTTAACCAGAAATTTGAACCCAACTATCTTGGCGTGGAAAAGGGTACGGAATGTAATTAAACAAAAATTTGTGAATGAAAGTAGAGCAGCATTTTCTTTCTGCCAGATTGCTAATTAAACGCCACGGAAGACTTGCATATTTAATTTTAGCCATGTAAAGAATGTGCCGTAGTTCGTAGGCAAGAGTTTTGGCCAGGAAAGAAATGATTATATTTTTAGATCATTTTGCTACCCCTGTTAATTTATTATCGTGTGATGTTAGCTCAAGTGTAGAAATAGAAAAGTTCCTTGATTTGATCCAGAGTTGGGGTTTTGCCAGGCAAAAGGGCAAGCTACTTGAGAGGATCGGCAGAAGTAATGGGCTTTGAATTCTGGGTGGAAGACGGAAGGAGATGGAGACAGGCGAAGTTTGATAGATGAAGACAAAGTAGCGATGTCAAGGGGCCGGAGTTCTCTGTAATAAGAACAGACGGTCATGGTAAAAATAGAGCAAGAAATTGAAAGAATAGAGGATTGTGTTCAGCAAGTTTATTAAAACTGAAATAAAATCTGAAATGCAAGTGAGTTGGCCTATTTTTAAAGTTTTGGGTTTTTTACGTTGTGAAACATTAGGATCAGAATGGAAAATAAGGCATGGGAAATGAAATCCATTCATTAAGTCATTCATACATTAATTCAATAAATACCTTGCATAGCCCTTCCTATGTGCCAGATACTATGTTTGGTGCTAGAAATACAGCAGTGAACAAGACAGAAAATTTTCTGATGATTTGGAATTTTACTCTAATGGAGAAGTTGGACACTTGACAAATAAATAAAATATTAAGTTGTAATCAGAAAAATAAACTATAGCAGGGATATAGAGGCATAAAGGCTGAGGAGGTATTTTAAACACGATGGTCAGAGAAGTGGTGGGGGTGGGACATAAGGGAAATGAGAGAGGAAGCCAAGCAGAGATCTTGGGAGAGGGTGTTCTAGGCAAAAACAAACAAACAAACAAACAAACAAAAACACACAAAAAACAAAAAAACAGCAAGTGCAACGGTCCTGAGAGGGGAATATGCTGGACAAGCCTATCTCTAACATTTGGCAAGCCCAGGACAAGAGTACAAATGGAAACCTATTTACTCTATGTCAACATGCTCTGGCATCTTACCTTGACCCATATACTTTAATATTGGCATTGAAGGCTAAGTTCAGATTTAGAGTTCTTGGCCTCCTCAAGGTTCTGCTCCAGAACCTCATGGCATAGCCCCTGACTCTCAGGTGCAGCCAGATGTCAATCTCTCTTTCCCTTCCCACCCCAGAATCCTCCCACCATCATGATGGGTCTTGTACAGTGTGGCTGGACACCCTGCCTGCATGTCTAAGCTCTGTCCACACCCCAGACAGTTGCCCTTTGATGGCTCCTTGGAACAAGGGATGTGCCATTCATGACACAGTCTGCTTTTGGGAAGATGGACCGGGGAGGGGACCATGCTGGCCCTGGAAGCCAGCTCTTTGTTATTTCAGCAGCGTGTTCTGGGGTCCTGGTACCTGGAATATGGTCTAGATGGGAAACAGGCTTGGGATGGGCATAGACCCTTGGGAAGGGTGTGGCCATGAGGGGGTGGTCAAAGCAAGACCTTCAAAATCATGGGGCTCAGGGAAGTAGCCCCTTTTGCCAGGACCTAAGTGTGGCACTTTTGCTTCTCATGTTTGGGGAAGAACAACAAAGCTATTCCCATATCCTCAGGATTTGAACTGTGATGGTGGAGGAGATATGAAGCTTTCGTTCTTTAGAGGGTCTATAAAAAGTAAAGGAAGGAAGAAAAGGAAACCAGAATGTATGGAGCATCTGCGCTGAGCCTGGCTGTGTGAAATACGCTTTTGCTTGTATGATCTAATTTAATCTTCTGAATAACCCTGGGAAGTAGTCTTTGTACTCTCCTGCATAAGGTTAAGAAAATAAGCTTAAGGAGGTCACTTCCTTGCCCAGAGTTATACAGCCAGTGAGCCATGGTGAAGAGGCTCAAACCCAGGGCTCTGGCTGTTTCTAAAGTCCATATTCTTTCCACTATACCACATCGCCTTTGAAAGAGATCCTCAAAGAAAGACTTCATTTGTAATGAGAGTAAAGAGCAATACAGAAAGTCAAATCTTATACTGTTCAGAGATGACAATGACGGCAGGGATCCTCAGTCTGGGACTGGTTCCTGTCCCGAGATCCCTAGATCTCCCAGGAGTCCATGAAGATTATATGTGAGTCTATGGCCTTTCAGTATTTTTTAAAATTGAGATAAGATTTATACAGATCTTACAATTTGAAGCCTTTTTTTTTTTTTACAAATGCAAACACTTGTGTAACTACCACCCCAATCAAGAAACTAAATTTTCTCAAGATCGGTCCCTCACTCCAGAAATGTCCCCGTGCCTCTTTCTAGGCAGTCCCTCCATACAATAGACAAACAGTGCTCTGATTTCGATTACTATGGATTTGTTTGGACTGGTCTTGAACTTCATGTAAATAGAATCACACAAATAGAATCCTTTTATATACATGGCTTTTTTTGTTGCCCAGGGTATTTTTTGAGATTTATCCATATTGAATAAAAAGTGTTCTCTCCTTTTTATGGCTGAGTATACTCCATTGTGTGAATATATCACAATTTGTTTATCACTTCACCTATTGATGGACACTTGGACTCTTTCCTATTTTTGGCTATGTATTATGAATAGGACTGATATAGACATTCTTGTACATGTCTTTTTGTGAATATATGTATCCATTTATCATGGGCCTTTACCTAGGAAGGGAATTGTTGGGTCGTATGGTAGGTGTAGGTTTAACTTTTTAAGAAACGGATAAACTTTTCCAAAGGGGTTATATCATTTTACACTCCGATCAGCAATGTGTAAGAGTTTCAGTTGATAAGCTTATTTTAAATTTAAAATATTTAATTTGGAAATATTTCAATTATAAAAAGAAAAGATAATACTAATAACCGATAGCTATGTATCTACCTCTCAGATTTTGCTGTTGTTGTTGTAGAGACGAGGTCACACTATGTTGCCCAGGCTGGTCTCAAACTCCTGGCCTCTAGTGATTCTCTCACCTCAGTTTCCCAAAGTACTGGGATTACAGGCTTGAGCCGCCTCACCTGACCTACCACTCAGATTTAACATGTTAACAATTTCCTGTATTTGTCTCAGGTCTCAATAAGTGAAATATTACAGATGTACTTGGAGACTATCTTCCCCATCTTCTTCCTTTTCCTCCTCCCTGGAAGTTCTCATCACTCTGAAGTTGCTATGTATTCTTCCTGTGTCTATTTTTAAGTATATGACATAGTATATGAACCATTTTCAATATTCCACCAAGCCTAACAAAGATGACATACTTTTCTGTGATAAGTCTGGGCAAGGTATTTGAAAGCAGCCATCTTAATAAATAAGTCAATGTAATACTTTAAACATTTTTATTTCTTGCTTATTGTTATTTGTTGATCCTTTTATATATATATATATATTCATTAGGTTGTTTATACTTGTAATTAATAAAAAATGGGGGATGTTAATCTTTATTTTAAAAACTTATGTGGCAAATAAAAATCCTTCAAAGCTTGGAGTCCTTGACGAGAAATTAATGAGAAAGTTCTTGGCAGTTGTGCTGGTGGTAACTATGGCGCTAATACAACCCTCCCATATTAAGGATAAGAAAATAGAGTCACACACCAGCTGTGACTTGCTAGGTTTTTACAGCTAAAGAATGCCAGCCCAGAACCAGGTCTTCTGATGTCCATTCTAGAATTCTCTTGATCACACCATGTAGCTTCCATGCCACTGAAGGCGATCAAAGATGAGAAGGAAGAAAGGAGAGAAGAAAATGTGATGTGGAGGCGGGAGGAAGGAAAAACTTCATAAAAACAAGACGGCAGAAATGTGGTATTTTAAGGAAGACGTTTGCCCTTCATATGAATGATTCTTGGATTTTTGGTGTATATTTTTGGTAGCAGTATGCGGTGAGTCACTAACAAAGAGCTTAAGACAGATGAGTTAACATAAATGGACCAAAATAAGCTGTGGTCTCTAGGCTGAGCAGCTGTTGGACAAACCTGCCAATATTTTATTTCCCAGAGACACTTGCAGCAGATTAAAGTGAGCAGGCGGCAAATGCCTCATTAGAAAATCCCATACCTTTCAGGGTTTCCTGTACCTGAGATGTGGCTATGCAGGAAGAAGGGGAAAACCCCCACCTATTTATTGAAGTGCTCCTTCGTGGAAGAGAGTAGGCAGTGGGGGCGTGCTGGTGGAGGGATAATGCAGAGAAGCTCAGGAGTCAGAAAGTCGTGGGTTTTCAATGCTGACTGTACCACTAGCTGTGTAACGAAGGGGGGCTCTTTTAGCCTTTTCTATGGCTCTGTTTTTCATTTTCTGAATGAAGGACGTAGATTGGATGACCTCCTAGGTCCCTTCCAGTTTAAACATTCAGGGCTGGATGTGGTGACCTGTAATCCCAGCAGTTTGGGAGGCTGAGGCAGGAGGATTGCTTGAAGTCAGGAGTTCGAGACCGGCCTGGGAAACATAGCCAAACTCCATTTCTAAAAAACATAAAAATAAAATTAGCCAGGCATAATGGTGTGTGCCTGTGGTCCTAGCTACTCTGGAGGCTGAGGCAGGAGGATCACTTGAGCCCAGGAGTTGAAGGCTGCGGTGAGTTAAGATTGAGCCACTGCACTCCAGCCTGGGCAACAGAGCAAGATCCTGTCTTTAATTTATGTCTTTTGCATTAATTGAGTGTTTACTTTGTGCCAAGTACTTGGTGAAATGCTTTACATACAGATTTCCCCCCTCCATTAAACCTTTGGAGGTTGTTTCAACAGTAGTCTCATTTTTTAGATGAAGAAACTGAGGCTTAAAGAGAATAAGAGACCTGAAGTCCCATAGCAAACAGTGGCAGAGCCTAGACTCAAGCCTGAGACTGTTTTAGAAACCTGACTTCTTAAATGCCATTCTGCGTTGCCCTTTCTTTCTGAGCAGGACACGAGGAACGTATTGCCTTCACATGCCTCTTCTCTTCACCGTTTTGCATGTTTCAAATCGTTATTCTTCAATTGCAGTGTAGCGAATTTCCAGGTCCTAATTGGAGCTCCTTGCTGCATCAACATAGTACACTGTGGATGAATGGCGTTAAAGATAGTAAATCAAATTCAGGCACCTCATGCAAGGCAGAAATAGTGTTGAGTGGGGCGCAGCAAGGCCATTTTATTCACAGGATCTTTGTTGGCTTAAATATTTTGTACCTTTTCTCCAGTGGACACTCTGTACCCAATGTTCCTGCTGATGTCACTGGCAGAGATGTCTTATGAGAAGACGCCCATTTTGAATAGCCATTTCAGTAACCTCCTCTATCCTGATTTAATATAATATGACCATGGCAACGGCAGTAATAGTGGCAACTTCTTTGTTCCCTTTCATAAATGACACAATTTAAGTACCTTCTCGCACTGCCTCTCTTCCAATGAAGACATCAGACATAGGGAGAACATCCTTCTCTCCAATGTAAAATAAAATAAATAAACTGTAAGATTGTGGGTGATGTTATCGTTATCTAACTTCTTTTCAAGATGGGTCTTTAGTTGGTGACTGATAATCTTGTCTTTAAAGTGTGCAGGGGATATTTATGAGTGAAATCATACTTTCCATAATTCTTTCTTTGATGTCTACATATATAGAAATGGAGAACTGTATTATATATACATTTAGATGCTTTAAGGTATAGAAACTTTGAGCTGAAAAAGGAAAGGAATATATTTGTATACTCAACTTTCTTCTTTTTTAAATTCCACCTTATTGAGGTGTGATTGACATACAAAATATGCTCAACTTTCTAAGTCAAAAGGCGAGTTGTTAAAGTAGGGTACATTGCATTAATGACTATAGTTCTTCATCTCTTCCTGTGTTCACATCCTCTACCGTTTGACTTTGGAATTTCATCCACTAAAGAGGCAGAGTCTATTTTTCCTTCCCCTTGAATCTGGGCTGGGCTTGAGACTTGTTTGGGGTAATAAAATGTGCTGGAAGTGATGGTGGGCCAGTTCTAGGCTGAGGTCTCAAAAGGCCTTGAGTGTTTTCACCTACCTCCTCTTCTTCTATGTTTGCCATGATAGCATGCCCAGATGATCCTGCTGGAAGATGGGACATGAGGAGCAGAGTTGAGTCATCCTAGTCAGCACAACTGAGGTTATCCTAGATCAATTGAGCTACAGCTGACTGTAAGACCTACGAGTGAGTTCAGTTGAAATCAGAAGCACTGTCCACCTGAGTCCAACCTAAATTGTCAACCCACAGTCTTGTGAATGAAATAAGTTCCATTGTTTAAAGACACTGACTCTTGGGGTGTTTTATTATACAGAATTATGTGGCAACTGATAAGTGATACAGACAGTGAGACTTTAATTGTCAGGAAAATATACAGGAAGTACCTAAGGAGTGGAAGGATTGCAGGAAGTAGGAAGAATCAAATTGTGATTCCACAGCAATTTGAAGTCTTTCCAAATCAGTCTACTTATGGATCCCTACCAATACTTATACTGTATGCATGTACTGAGTCTACTATTGGCAAGACACCATGCTAGGTAGAATGTCTAGCGAATGAGAGCCTGGTTCAAAAGTAAGTGGTGGGCCTGATTCAGAGAAGCTGGATCAAATGGCTGATGACATTTAGGGTGGTGGAGAATAGTGAATTCAGGGAGCTGGCTGTGGGGCCAAGGACCAAGAAGACCAACGAAAACAGGATGAAGTCAAAAGCCTAGGTATAGAGGAAGATATAGCATCTCAGTCATGGAAGATGATACCTATATGAGGTACAGACATGCTGGGAAATTAACATCTCCATCCCCCAATGTACCAACAGCAATCCTCAACCGACAACCCCTGCTCTCTAAGCTCTTGGGTAGGATAATTCTAGTGCATATATTTTATACCTTCCCTATAATTTCCCCCCACAGAATTAAGCTCCCGTCACCTATTGTGGCATCTGGCTTAATAACACACTCTTTATTTGCTGTCTTCACTTCCTCACTCACTCTAAGTCCACTAGACTCCTCTCTGTTCCTTAAAGAAGCCGAGTTACTTCCTGCCCTAGGACTTTTGTGATATTGCCCTCTGCATGAAATGCTCTTCTCCCAACATGTGCATGTCTGGCTTCTTCTTGTCATTCAGGTCTCAGCTTAAATGTCACCTTGTTAAAAAGGCCTTGCCTGGTTACCATACCTAATGTAGCTTCATCATCCGATCTTAATTCTACATATTGCTTTTTTCACCATCAGATGTTTTACTTGTTTGTTTGCTTTCATATGCTGTTGGTGAGAGTGTAAGTTGGCACAACCTCTCCAGGAAGGCTGCTGAGCAGTATCTATTAAAGTCACCTATGACCCAGCAATTTCATTTCTAAGTGTATATTTAAGAAGAATAAGTGCTTATGTTCATTCAAAGTCACATACAAGAATGTTCACTGCAGCTTTACTCACAATAGCAACAACTGGAACCAAACAAAATGTTTACCAGTAGAAGAATGAAAACAAATTGTGAAGTATTCAAACAAATATTCTATAATAGAATACTATACAATAATAAAAAGAAAGAACTGTTGCTACTTAAGACCACATGGATGAATTTAACAGAAATGATGATGAACAAAAGAAGCCAGGCACAAAAGAGAACATATTGTGGGATTCCACTTATATGACATTCAAGAATAGGAAAAACTAATCTCTGGTGGTAGGATTCGGAATAGTGGTTACATTTGGGCAGGAGGATGTTGACTGGGAGGGAGCATGGGGTGCTGGAAATATTCTATATCTTATATGGGTGGTGGTTACACGAGTATATACACATGTAAAAAGTCACTAGACTGAAGATGTGTGCACATTCTATGTATGTCATACATGAGTATAAATAAAAATTTAAAAGTAGGTTCTATGAGAACAAGGAACCTTTCTGACTTGGACGCTACTGCCTAACACATAGTATGCCATCACCAGGTACTTGTTGATTGAGCAAATGTGGACTTGCATTTTTTTAAAAAGTTAAACCAAAAATTAAGTAAAGTTTTATTGAATATCCACTTTATGTGCTGTATATTTTAGAGGAGTGAAAAGTGAATCAACCTAACAAGAAATACACAACTTCTTATATAAAATCGCAGCAAGTAATAAATGCTGTAAAAACAGATGTTAAACAAAGTGTTAGCAGAGAGAGAGAGAGAGAGAGAGAGAGAGAGAGAAAGAGAGAGAGAGAGAGAGAGAGACATTTCAACTGCAGCTTTGGGGAAGTGAGATTTGGTCTGATCCTGGAAATATTCTGCAGATAGGGCTGGGTTGGAGAGGAGACAAAGAAAGTGCTGGCTGTGAGTGGCAGGGAACAAAGCTTCAGAGACAGGAAGTCCAGAGCACATGTGGAAAATGGAGAAATCTGAAGTGGCTGAAGTGAGGGGAGGAGAGTCACGGGAGAGTGAAAGATGCGTGTCTGGCAAGGCAGGCTGGGGCCTGCTCAGAAAGGGCCCAGACAACTTTGCAAGGAGTCTGACCTTTACTCCATGCATAGTGATGAGGTTTTAAAGCAGAAAAGTGATTTTGAAGGGTGAACTTTTATCTTTCCTAAATTAATTTTTAAAAATATGTTCATTTACAGAAGTCTGAAAAGCCAGTGTACACAGAGGATATAAACCTAATATAACCACTGCTATTACTTTCAAATGTCAACTCTGAGATACTTTTTTAAAAAATTGAGATATAATTCACATGCCATCAAACCTACCATTTTAAAGTGTACAATTCAGTGGGCTTTAGAATATTCGCAAGGTTGTGCAATCATCACCATTAATTCCAGAACATTTTTATCACCTCAAAAAGAAACCCCATACCCATTAGCAGTCACTTCTCATCTCTCTCCCCCCAGCCCCTGGCAACCACTAATGTACTTTATGTCCCATGGGGCTTTCCAGAAATACTTTTCTATGTGTATGTACACACACACACACACACACACACACACACACACACACTTCTCTCCCTCCCCCACACAAGTGGATTTATTTTCACAAACTGCTTATTAAGCTGTGATAACTCCTGAATTGATTATCAGATTGGTTTGTGAAAAAATAGTCTAGGTGTCAGGATCAAGGATGGAGGCTGGAGGCAGTGAGACTGATTAGCAATCCCTGTAGTAGGGGAGGTTATGAGGGCATGAACTAGGACACCAGCAGTGTAGTGGATGCTGTGGTGTGTGTCTAAGATCCTCACTTCAGGATGGAGGCACTCATTACCCCATATTCAGGACATGTTGGTAACTGATGGCTCTCAGTGGAGTATTCTTTGGTCTCATCTGAAGAGATCTCACTAGCCCCAGATCACACTCTTTCTCTGGGGCAGCCCACATCTAATAATTGGCCAGTGAGGGTGAGGGGTGTTATAAAGGCCCAGACACTTTCCCTAATTTGGAAAATCACCAAAGGGCTACCCTAGCTCCAGAGCCCCTCTTAGGGTCAACTGAGTCTTTTATTAAGACTGTGTTGCAGCCCAGCTCCTCCCTGTCCTCCTCTTGCCACCCTCACCGCCCCACAGATGTTATTCCTGAAAGCATTCCTAACATAATCCTATATTCAAATCTCTATCTCAGAGTCTGTTTTCCAGAGGACACAACCTGTGGAAAGGCGATGAGAAAATATTAAGGGAGTAAAGATACCACCAAGGTTTTAAGCCAGGGGGTTTTGAGTGATGGTAAAGCTATCATGTGACATGGAGAATGCAGAGAAAAGAGAATGTAATTAGAAAACAAAAATTGAGGTTAATGTGTTCCCTGAAGAGTTAGAAATATGGGTGTGGAACTCCCAAGAGAAGTCATGAATAGAAACATATATTTAGGTGGGGTCCACCCAGAAATGATAGTTGATGCCTCAGGAGTGGATGAGATGCCAAGCGAAAGTGTGGAAGATGGAAATGAGACAGATCTACAGCACAGCTGACTAACATCTGAACCACTCTATGCCAACACCCATGGCAGACATAGCTAAATGACCATGCAGCCTCAGAATCCTTCTCAATACATGGCTTCAGGTAGCTATTACCAAAAAATTCACTTACCATTTCTGGTTTCTTCTCAAAGTCTCGGTGTAGTGACCGGGAACAAGGAAGAGTGAGCTGTTTGGTTCTAAGTGCAGCGAGGGCACCAGAAAGGCAGAAGAATTACTAGGAAAGTAAAGGATCCCAGAAGGAAGAAGAGTGCCTCAAGAAGAAGGAAATAGTAAATCTGGCAAATAACTGAGTAGGTTGAGGACTTGAGAAGAAAATGAGATTTGAAGTGAGAGGACAGTGGTGATCCTATGGAGAGCAGTTTCACTAGAATGGTTTCGGGAGAAGTGAGATGGTGAAGGTTTGAGTAGAGAATGGGAGGTATCTTCAAATGCTCCTCTATAAACAGACTGCTGGACTCACCTGGGGGAAATTGCTGAAAATACATTCCCAGGACTTGCCCCAGAGCTATGATCTCAGGCTGTACTCTGGCCTCCAAGGAGCACTTTGATCAGGGTTATCTGCGTGGTTGAGAGATGCTAGAAGCTACCGGGGGTACTCACTGTAGCAGATGCTGTTAGTGTCCCTTTCACGTGCATTCAGCACTCATTATTCAGTACACACTGCTTGTTTCCCATATCAGCACATGTGACTCTCTGCTTGAGGACTTTCTCTGGCCACTGGAGCATGCTTGACCTGCTGCCATAAATGCCAGAGAGTTAATTTCCCAGGGATCAGTCCTCAACCAATGAGGGACAGGAGTTGGTGGGTAAATAGCCCAACTGCTTCACCTCTCAGGTGGAACAATTTGGGGCTTGTTTTATTTATTTATTTTGTTTTTGTTTTTTGTTTTTTGTTTTTTGTTTTTTGAGTTGGAGTCTCACTCTGTCGCCCAGACTGGAGTGCAGTGGCCGCTCCCGGCCACCGCAGCCTCGACCTGCTGGGCTCCGGCGATCCTTCCGCCTCAGCCTCCCAAGTAGCCGGAATTACAGGCGCGTGCAACC
>CAUYQG010060138.1:0-44031 GCA_963574415.1 Tarsius wallacei | reverse complement strand
TCAAGTGATCCTTCCACCTCAGCCTCCCAAATGCTGGGGTTACAGGCTTGAGCCACCACACCCACCTGCATTTCAGTTTTTAAATACATTTCTTCTTTCCCACTGACTGGCAGAAACAAGATTTTTTTTTTTTTTTTTTTTTGAGTTGGAGTCTCACTCTGTCACCTAGACTGGAGTGCAGTGGCCGCTTCCGGGCACCGCAGCCTCAACCTGCTGGGCTCCGGCGATCCTTCCGCCTCAGCCTTCCAAGTAGCTGGAACTACGGGCGCGCGCTACCACGCCCGGCTAATGTTTTAATTTATCGTAGAGATGAGGTCTCGCCAAGTTGCCCAGGCGGGTCTCACCTCAGCCTCCCCAAGCAAGGGATTACAGGCTGAGCCACCAAGCCCGGCTAGAAACAAGGATTTCATTTCTCCCGCCAGAACTTAGGCAGCCATGTCAATACAAACCTGCAACGAGATCACTGGCCCTAATTAATGCACATGAAAAAAATTTACAGACCTTAATACCCAATCCCCTGCCTCCTTTATTGATAACAACAGTTTGATTTCCTCCCGATTTTCTTTAGTGATTAGAATCAAGAGAGATAATTGTACCAATATTTCCTGTGGAATCCATAGTTTACTTGTCAATCCAGTGATTTTGCCCCAGCTGTAATAGGGGAGGTCTTCTGTGTCTTACCTCTCCCCACCTTTCTACTCTTCCTTTGCTCTGTTTCCTAAACTGATGTTGTTCTCTCCCTGCTAAAATTTGCTAGCAAGGATAAATTCAAAATGTATTCACACCATTATTTAAATATCCAACATGGCCTTAGAAGTGCAGTTTCTCTCAGAATTTACATTTAGCTTCAAGCTAAATGGCTAAAAATCCTACAGTATCAATTTAAAGATAGGAGAATGTTTAGTCCTAGGACTACTCTTTTCTAATGCCTTTTCCTGTTTTCCTACTCTGGATCTGCCTGCACTAGTTGGCCTTTTCCGGTGATCTTCCAGTACTTATGCTTTGCTGTGCTATTTAGATTTCTAGAGCCAGCAGGGATTTGAAGATGAGTATTTTTTTAAAAAGCCAAGCTTCTGCTAAATTTTAATTTGATGGAAATATTGCTCTTCTATGAGCTTTACGGGAAAAAAATCTTTCAAAGTAACAATTACATTTGGGGATTAAGTTTAAGTAATTGGCAGTCTTGTCTTTTTAATTAAAAGGAATAAAGCTGCCTAAGACGAGCTCAATGAGATTTGCAGTGAAAAATGTTGGCATGCTGCCCCAAAGGGTGAGAAGACCAGGATCTGGCATGGATGGAAAATGATGCAGCTTTCTCTAGTCTCTAGAGTGCACCCCCAGCAGAACTTGCCTTGGTGTTAGCATCTTGTGCCATTTAGCAGGACGGTAGCAGCCTCCTGTGAGAAGCATTGCTGAGTGTTGACAGGAAGGAGAGCCTTTCTTTGGGAGTTTAGCACTGGGTTTAGGAACACCGTATGGAGCTAGAACCCTTAAAAAAAAAAAATGAACCAGCACTTTGGGAGTTCAAGACCAGCCCAAGCAGCATAGTAAGACCTCATCTCTACAAGAAATCAAAACATTAGCCAGGTGTGGTGGCTCACACCTGGAGTACCAGCTACTGGGAAGACTGAGGTGGGAGGATCAACTTGAGCCCAGGAGGTCAAGGCCGCACTGAGCCATGATAGTGCCACTCCACTCTAGCCTGGGCAACAGAGTGAGACCCTGTCTCAAAAATTTTTTTAAAAGTGATACTTAGAGTCAAAACAAACAAAAAGAATGCATATTCTCCCAAGTATTAAATCAGCAAGATAGTTCTACCCTCTGACAAATGTCATGTCATAGCCCCAAAAATATAAGCCTTAGTTTTAGTCAGTGTCTTGGTCTGTTTCTTGGTTCTCTCTTTGTCACCTGAAATTCTCATTCCAGATATCTGTACTTCTTGATTTTCTTGACATTTTCCACCATATTCATTTTGCTTTGCATATACATGTTCTCTTCGACATCCTTCAAACAAAACCAAAAAAAAAGTTTTGATAATATTGACATTTACTTCTGAACTCTGTTTCCCAGCCATGGAAGCACCACCAAGCCATTATCCCATCTATTTGGAGGAAACATCAACTTCTGAAGAGGCAAGACACAAATTAAAATGCCTAGTAACAATTTCCCTTATATAGTCACTCTAGCCTCATGATGTTGTTACATCATCTCAAGTTATTTGTAGGTATTAAATTAAACGAGCACCTTTATGGGGAGAAAAAAATCAGTGTAAGAGATCCCACCTGACACCTCCCCTTGTAGACTGCTGTGAAGAAGCACACCTGCCAAGTAAGGACACAGCATGGCATAATGAGTTTGGAATTCCAATTTAAGGTGTTCGTACGTACTCAGATGTATGACGAGAGTAGGCAGACTACTCACTAGGACTCCACGGAGAATTGTCAGCTTATATCCACCACACATCAGTGGGGGAGAGACCTTACAAGCCATTTATCATGCTTCCTAATTGGACCCTGGGGAGCCAAGCTCTGCCATAGATCCCTCTACTGTTTTGCTTATCATTGTGCTGTTTGTGAAAGAAAATGTTCCCCACATCTCTGAAACACATATACACGTTTAGCACCGAGACATTACCACTAACACAATCTCTTTAACTATAAATCACAGCTATCAGTCCATTCTACTTTTTAACTTCCCAATACTCACAGTGAAGATTCTGACTTAACCACCTACCTTCTAAACCTTGTAGTTCCAGTACCTTTTTATGTTAACTGCCCAGAAGGACATTGCTTGGGGCAACAGAAGCATCCTGTAGCAAAGAGGGAAAAAAAATCAGTAGAAGCAGAAGGCAGCAAGATAACTGGTAACCATGCCTTGACTGAGTGTCCACTGTGTTTACCATCTCATGCTTTTGAACTCACACAGCAGCACGCATTCCCAGCCATGTTCCATGTTGGAAAGTTGCTGCCATTCTACCATAATTTCTCAACCATATATGTGGGTTTTGTATGACTTGCAAGAAGAGGATGTTTCAAGAGTAGAAACAGCTAAAAAAAAAAAAAAAAAGAATCCAAGCAGTAACTTGTATTTCTGTTGAATCACGAGCTAGAGTAACTTGGGAAATTTGTTTTATTTTTCTCTGTGGAGTTACAGAACACAGGTAAGTTCGTTGTTGCAAACTGTTAAGTGTAGCCGTGCTGAAAGGGGAGGAATGATCGCATTCACTGGAATATGGTCTTCCCTTGAGGGATCGACCTTCCCATTCTAACTCATTAATAGTGTGACTTCTTGTTCTGCATTTAGATGTACTCTCCACTTGCTTTTGCCTTTGCTTTGTAGAGCTTCTTTTAGAGTTCATGTTTTCTTTTCCTTATGATTTCTAATCATCAGGTAAAGTACACAAGAAAGACTTTCATCCTTGATGAGCAGTTAAAACCAGTTTTTGGCACAGGTTAAGTTTATTTGACATGCACAATATTTTTATGACACCATTCATTTAAAGAAATATTTATGCAAAGAAATATTTTTGTACCTGCTAGACTAGCTGGGTCTTGGGAATGACAATGGAGAATTAGCCAGGTACAGCGTCTGCACTAATAGTTTACAGACCAGATGGAAAAGTACATAATGAATTAAGCAACCTCAGTCAACTTTAAGTCCATGTTAGGATACCTGTGAGGTGTTTGGAGCAAACAGAGTGGGGCACTGTAGCTAGCCTAGGCTGGTCAGGGAAGGCTTCTAGGAAGCGTCAAGTTGAAAAGACAGAAAGGAAAAACAGAAGACAGGAGCAGTACATACAAGGACTAGAATCCAGAAAGAGCTCATCTGATAGGAATTCAATATCGAGTTCAATTAATTTTTAAAATCTAGAAAAAATTTTTTTCCCTAATAGTTTCTTCTCCTTTCTTGTTTAATAAAAGAAAAAAAGAGATGTGATAAATCTGTGGAGTTAAAGGTGAGAGATTTCTATAGTTAACAGTAATCTATTGTACATTTCAAAATAGGAGAGTAATTCAAATGTGTCTAACATAAAGAAAGAATAAATATTTAAGGTGATACATATTCCAATTACCCTGATTTGATCTTTATACATTATATAAATGTATCAAAATTTTAAAAATAAAGAACATTTCTAGGGAAAAAAATAAAGATTAGGGATTGGGCATATCCACATTCCTAAGACAAGGAGGAACATTTGTTGGCTTAAGTGTGTAGACACGCATTGATACTATATACTACTATGTGGTAGGCGGCACTGTTTGGGGTTAGTTTTCTAGGGATACTGACAGCCTATCATTCAATAGAACACCTAGAGAAAGCTTACAGCCTTTCAATAGGGGGTTTGATGGTAGGTCTTTATTTTCATTGTAGGAATAGTCAGGTTGTAAGTTGTCATCTCTAATTTCAGAGCGTAGCACCAGAACCTGGTTATAATGTTGGATTTGGAGTCGGTGACACAGCAGGAGTTACAGATAAACCACACTTGTTATTGAGGCATCCTGGAACTCCAAGGAATAATGTCACTGGAAAGTGTCCAAAGCAGAACTGCATTTCCTATGTTCTGTACTGTGGTAGTTAGTGTGATGCTCCAAAGGTAACTCAGAGCATACCAACACTTTTTAATCCCTTATCTCCTAATTTCCAGGAGCTTTAAAACCCCAGGAAATCTCACAAATTCACTTGTTATCTCTGCATTCAAATTCCGCAGGCCAGTTACCTTGTTTCATGGTATTTGAATGGTTTTGATTTTAAAACATACAAAATGAAAATGCACATTACATTGATTAAAGACAGTCTTGCTGCTCTTAGGATTCTGAATCTTAAATGTATTCTAAAGGGATCTGAAATTCACAATTTAGGGCTGGGAAATAGAAAAAGAGGAGTAAGACCAGAAAGGACAAATATCTCCAGAGACCTATCAAAATCTGTGTTTTTAATCCCTCTTATCAAGTCAGATAAATAAAGGTACACAGGCTTTAAAGTATATATAAAATACACATTTTTAAATACAAAAATGTAATCTACTTTATGTTTAAACAACTAAGTCAATTTGGGGCTGAAAGGTAGTTCTTGATCAAATGAGTTGACTGGTCTCTTAATTTTAACAAGGGGCAAAGATCAGGATTGTACCCATAGGTGCAATGTCACATTTGAGGCACAAGGGCAGAGATACTTGTTTCTTTTTTAAGACAGAATCTGCATGTATGGCCCTAAGTACCTTACTCACAGCTGATCCAAATAAATTTACCTCTGGAATTTTTCTATCTTACACACATTTTTAGGTGACATAGCCCAGGGAAACCCCTTTATTAAACTTAGACTCTTGGGAATTCTTGAACATTTTAATTCATTGATTATTAAAAATTAAATCTCTCAGCCAGGCTTGGTGGCTCAGCCTGTAATCCCGCACTTTGGGAGGCTAAGGTGAGTGGATTGCCTGAGTCCGTGGGTTCGAGACCCGCCTGGGCAACTTGGCAAGACTTCATCTCTACAATAAAAATCAAAAAATTAGCCGGGCGCGGCCACTGCACTCCAGTCTGGGCGACAGAGTGAGACTCCAACTCAAAAAAAAAAAAAAATTAAATCTCTCAGACTGAAGAAGAAGCTTTCACAGTGTGAGAAAACTGACTTGGTGTAAGACAGTTAATAAAGTCTCCTTTTTATGTTGAGAGTGTTTAGTGAGACTGCAGTTTCTGTATCTGCATTGTCACTGAGAAGAGCCCACAGCAGTTAAAGTCAAGTTGTGCACCTACATTTAAACTACACGACAGTTACCCAGAACATTAAGCCTCTGGTCAGAAGGACCTCATAAACCCATATTTTTTTAAATGACATTGCCATTTGATACTGTTAAGACAATGTTGCTTTAGAAAT
The DNA here is from genome assembly GCA_963574415.1 of Tarsius wallacei. Classification (NCBI taxonomy): domain Eukaryota; kingdom Metazoa; phylum Chordata; class Mammalia; order Primates; family Tarsiidae; genus Tarsius; species Tarsius wallacei. The sequence goes on along the minus strand of CAUYQG010060138.1, from coordinate 38,157 downwards.
TAGGCCTCACCCACCTCAGCTTCTCTTTTACTTTGCTCCATGGTATCACCCAACTAAAAAGTGAAGAAAAAAATTCAGTCCCCTGATAATGGTGTCAACCCAATGCCAAACAATCAGAAAGTGATTGTTTTCTTTGCTCCACATTTAGAGAGTTTTTTAAATGTGTTGATGTATTTGTGTGGATAGTTTTTTATTCTGATAATAAATGTAATGCATTCTCATTATAGAAGAATTTGAAAATAAATGAAACTATAAAAAAGAAAATAAAGATCATATGTAATCCCTCTCCTAAGAGATAACACCATTCATATCATATAAATGGATGTTTTGTCTGAATGTTTGGGTTGTTAGTGTACTTTAGAATGTTCAGGTTAAAATCCTGAAGTGTCTCCGCTTTTCTACCCTTTCTGAGGCTGGGGCTGTTTCTGTTATTTGCTCAAGGTTGTAGCAGTGGCAGCCCCAAAAGCAGCCCTCCCTCTGGGGCCAGGGTCCTCTCCACAGTGACAGCCCACCCAAAGTGCTTTCAGGTATAAGGCAAACCCGATTCACCTTACAAGAGATTTCCCTAGGGTCATCTCCAAAATTCCCCATAAGAGTCTCAGACATTATCTCTCTAAAGTGAAGTGTTAATATTATTTATTTTATAGATTTTTTTAATGCAATGACTTTATTTTAAAAACATTTTTTCCTTATTTCATTTATTATAGAACACTTGGTTAGGAAGTTTGGTCATCCAATTGATGAAAATAAGAAATGAGATTCAAATGTTTTATTCATATTTTATAATAATAAATTATACCAGTATTAATTTTAGTACAGGTTTATTCATTTCCCAAGGAGTTAGCACCATACATCTAGGGTTGCAATATTCTGGTAAGTCTACTCCTGCCTAAGTTATACTCCTGCATAGCATCAAACACCTGAAGTCCATTTCTGGTCACAATTAATTATAACAAGAAAATTCCTTAGCAGTATTTGAAAGTAAAGTGTAGGATTCCTTTTGACTCAAATCTAGCTAAGAAAAGCCAACTTCCTTTCTCAATTATTAATGACATGCTAAGAATGCTTAGTTTTCTCAGCCAGTTTTATGTATCTTCTAAGTCATTATGATGATGGTCAGTTTATGAACTAAAAACAACAGGAAGAAACTTAAGGTTAAGATTCAGATCCATTTCTCTATTTTGACTCTTTCCCGTCCTAACTAGATCAAGAATGATTACTTTGATTCTTAGTGAACATTATTCCAGAAATATTAGGCAATGGGCTTTATACAACTTGAATATAGTACACGGGAGAAAATCAAAAGCTCTAACAATCCAAATAGAAATCACAAGTCAAACTTTTTCTATGGCAAAAGAAAAAAATAATAAGTAGAAGTCGCTAATCCCTAAAGCCTCTCCGTAGAGTGAAAAAACCTGTGAAAAAGAAAGTAATAGCAAGCCGGGCTCCAGTGGCTCAGCCTGTAATCCTGCACCTTGGGAGGCTGAGGTGAGTGGATTGCCTGAGCCCGCGGGTTCGAGACCCGCCTGGGCAAGCGAGACCTCATCTCTACGATATAAATCAAAAAATTACCCGGGCGTGGTAGCGCGCGCCTGTAGTTCCAGCTACTTGGAAGGCTGAGGCGGAAGGATCGCCGGAGCCCAGCAGGTCGAGGCTGCGGTGGCCGGGAGCGGCCACTGCACTCCAGCCTGGGTGACAGAGTAAGACTCCAAACTCAAAAAAAAAAAAGAAAGAAAGTAATAGCCTTCAAAGTGTGGCTTTTAAGGCCACTATAATAATAAAGGTTTTATTCTGCAAAAGCTTGACAAATAAATGTCAGAGGACAAAACCCGTACATTTCCATAAAGGAAATTTACAAATATTGTGCCTGAGCTCCTTGGCATCGCAAGGAAGGAAGTGGCAGCAGGTAAAAATGTTTCCTTCATTTTTAAAAATTAAGTTTGTTGATAATCTTTACTCTGTCCCTGTCTCACAATGTCCAACAACTAGAGGATAAAAATCACAATTGAGTTTGGACTCTACCCCTTCTGCAAACACACACTCTTACTACCTCTCACCCAGGGGGGAAAAAAGTGTAGTTAATTATTTCAAGTCCTCTAACTAATATGGCGTTTTCAAAACCTGCAGCATATCAGAGGATTGGCCTGATAGAAAGAGTTATGTCACACATATAGAAGGAATGTTTTCTTTTCCAAATGACTGCAGCAGGTTGAAAAATAAAACATTTATGTTCAAGTAAACATCCTGGAATGTGGACAGCTGTGCAAACAATATAAACCCCAAAACTCTACATATCCTATATATGAATGGGGAATGAATGTTTATAAATAGAGGATTTGAGACAAGTCATCTCCTCATGGATTTGTTGTATCATAGAACTCAAAACAAAAATGTCAAATGTTTTCATAAGCAAAGATATGAAAATTTCCTAAGACAATGAGGGAGTTTCCAAACTGTAAACTCTAGAGTTTCCAATGAAGCATCTTTCATCTTGGCAATACTCACTTTATTTGGGGGATGAGGGCAGGTGAGAGAGAACAAATCATACCACATAATGAGAAAGGAGAGGTAAGAGGAAGAATAAATCTTCTGGCCTTTGAACGAAAAAGAAGCTTGGGTTTTTATTTGTTAAGATTTACACTTTTATTAGTTGTGAGGATATTTTTAAATGAAGTTCAGTCCTCCAGAAGATTTTCTACCTGCCAGGATTTGGGGACGGATGTAAGGACCTCCAGGTCCCATATGGCACGTCAAATGACTGTGAATTCCGTACAATAATCTTGCCTGTGGGTTAAGGCACTATGGTTCCAAAAAGGGAATATAATCTCCCCTCCTTAGAATCTTAGCTAGGGTGGCTCTCGAGGTATTAATTGATTCATTCGCTCTCTCATTCATTCATCTATTTATGCATTCAGACATTTGTTCAGCAAATCTACTAGGTACTTCTTCTGTGTTAGAGGAATAGCAAGCTGAGGATACAATCGTGAACAAGGGAGACATAGTATCTATGCCAACATGAGAGGCTGAACCAACTGATTTTAACGATGCAGGGTTGTCCAATGTGGCTGGGTGTAATGAATCTGAAAGTCAAAAGTCAAGGACAGATTAGCATAAATAAATTTGTCAAGGCACTTGCCTTTCCCAGTATTAAATCCTTTCCCCATTGCCTCCTTGTAAAATTTTATCAGGAGCTAAGATCTAAGCATATAATAATAATAATGCTTTCAGAGAATGTCTAGAACAATTCTCTATACTAGAATCCACTAATGGTGTGTCTAGTATTGCTGCAGTAGATTTATCTTTTTATATTATACTTCAGGGCTGCACTGCCATGCTTACTTGTTAAGTGTATTTGCTGAAACAAGATCAATACATGGGGAAAAGTCTTCCTCAAAGGCATGGAAATAATAGGTTCCAGGTATGTCCTAGTGAGTGTGCCCTGGGAGTCTCTACAGGAATAAAATCCCTAGCAAGGCAGTTTTATTCAAAATATGAGATTGCATTTTCACTAGAAAATGAAGAATAATTTTCATTTGGTAAAAAGCAGAAAAAAATGTTTTTTTTCTTTTCTATCTTAATGCAAAAGACCCTTCTTGAAGAGCAACATTTCATGACTGGTCTGAGGCTGAAAAAAATGTTTTTATTTCTCCCACTATTGCCACCTGGTGGACAGAGGCGATTCCTTTAGACAGCACATAGGAACATGTCTTAGTATTTCCACAAGATGGCAGCACATAACCAAGTTTTCAGAGAGAGGCTCAAAAACATTCAGGGTTTTGCTCAAAAGAGAATGTGCTGTCCCTACAGAAAAGGACACATAAGAAATCATGGTACAAAATAAGCATTCCATTCTGTTTTCGTAAGGACAAATGAATTCCAGGTTTTAAAATCTTTAGTATTTCTCAAAGAAGTTGATTTATTACAAGCATAGGGAGGAGTATCTATGATTTAATTGGTAACTTATTTTGCTTTTTCAAGATCTTTCAAGCAAATGTATATTTTGTATGTGAATCTTTCTGATATTTATTTACAGAGTGGAATATTGGGGAATTTTTTCATCTGTTCTTTTAATCAATTCTGTTTAGTTTATTAATTGGGGAGTGTCCCCTAAAATATCCATCTAGAACATGTAGCCTTTTATTCAAGCCTATGCCAGTGACAGGTCCATGCCAAGATTGCTTGGCTTCTCTTGGCAAAATGCTGCCTGATCAATCTGCTTTCCTATCACTTTTTTGTATTAGGATCTCCCAGTGTTTTTCTACCATTACGGCAATAGAATTTTTTTTTTTAAGTCAGAGGTTTCACTCTGTTAACCAGGCTGGAGATCAGTGGCATGATCACAGCACACTGCAGCCTCGACTTCCTGGGCTCAGGAGATCCTTCCACCTCAGCCTCCCCAGTAGCTGGGACTCAGGCATGTGCCACCACACCCAGCTAATTTTTTTTTTTTTGTAGAGACAAGGTCTGGCTATGTTGCCTAGGCTTGCAATAGATTTTTTAAAAATATATTTTATCATTTGGACTTGAACTACCATGACTTACTTGTCAAGATATCTTCTTCTCTCTTCACTAAAATTGCACTAATAATTCTCTCTAGAAGGACTTTTGCCATAAAACCGACACTTATTTTTGAACACACCATTGTAAGTACAGATTAGATTAATTTATCTAATCGGAGCACAGATTTACAAGGGACATGTTAAGTATAAACTCATTTCTCAGATGACGAAACTGAGGCAAAGAGAGGTGAAGAGATCACTTAAGCAGAATCATTGAGCTTCCTGCCTACCCAGGTTCCTGAAGAATTGCTTGGAAGTATTCTCATGAAGACTGTGGACTAGAAAGGGTTCTTACTGGAAGATGATCCCCTGAGGGATTTAGGCAACTTTGAGTAAAGGGTATTATTCTGTGGCCCTGAGGACTTCCTATCAATTTTAAAGTATGATAAACCAAGAGGCTTGACTCAAAGAAGAAGGAAATTTGTACTTTGCACAAAAGCAGTGCCTCTCACTTTCTCTGTGAATTCTCTGGGTCTCAGTTTCCCCGTATCATGACAAGCATATTCTCCACGATGCCTTTTCAACAATTTTTAATATGTCAATTTCAAAGAAAAGTTGTCAAAGCGGGTGTCATGAAAGGAAACAAGTGACAGTGTGTTTAACACACATCTGCAACATTAGTGGTCAGATGATAAGATGTATGAGAAGGTTGTCAACAGGTAGAGATGTGTGTTTTATGAATTGAAAGAACCTGGCTCTACTTTCAGGATGAGAGTGGCATCAGTTGCTGGCTTCTGCTAGGAGAAACAAATTCTCACTCATCTTCCCGTATGAACATGTAGTGTGTTGCGGTTGTTAGTTAGAAATAACTGCAAGTGATGGACTTCACAGACAGAATGGCAGGTGCTGATGCCTTTGAACATCCTCAGAAGTGCACCTGGAGCTCAACCAGCACTCCTGATGCCAAAAAACCTTCAGGCTGGGCTCTCTTTCCATATCTGACCAGTATAGGGAAGCTCTCCTTATGTTCAGACACAGTTAGCTTTTAGGAATAGCATGGCCAGCACCAGTTTTGCTAACACTGAATTGTAGGCAAACATTTGTAGACTTCAGACACTAGGACAATTGTGCCCTTCTTTACAGCCATCTTAAGAACACCAGAGAATGGCATGCTGTTTGAGGGCTTCTTCTTGCAACGTACTTTGAATGAACAAATAGAAAACCTGTTAGGAAAATGATTAGTGGGTTGCATTGAGCCTTGGAAGTTTTACAAACCTAATTTCAAAGATCTGACCCCTTTGTGCCAAATCTGAGAATAAAAAATTTAGCTACTCAAATTTTCTGTTTTAGGCTTGGAAAGTGCTTGGTGAATATTTATTTTTCTCATAGTTCAGTGATTCGAGATCTTCTCTTGTGGCCCATTGTGCATTCAGAGTGCCAGCCATGCATGGGCCAGGCAACAATAGTAATCAATAACAGACACAGCTCCTGCCTCCATGCAATTTGAAGTCCAGGGGGAAGAAACTCATTAATCAAGCATTATTATTTTAAGAGATGAGATTTCACTATATTTCTCAGGCTGGTCTTGAATTCCTGGCCTCAAGGGATCCTCCCACTTTGGCCTTCCAAAGTTCTGAGATTACAGGCATAAGCCACTGACAAATACATTTGAAGTTAAAACCAAGATGAGTGTTATGAGAGAGAACAGCACTTATCACAAGGGGGCTTACTTTTATCAAGGAGACCGAGGAAGACTTCCCTGTGGAAGTACCAATCAAATTCCGAAGGGTAAGTGAGACTTCCAGTAGAAATGTCATGGGGACCATAGGCACTATGGCAGAGAAGACATAGTCCCAAGAAGGATAAAGGGAGGCTAGAGGGACTGAGCAGAGATGATAGATAGTGAGGAGGTGAGAGGGTCAGGGAACTGTCGGAAAAAAGTCGCAAAAAAGCAAGCATAAATTTCAAGCAGGACTGTAAGGTGACCGCATGTCCAATTCAAAAGGCTGTCTCTGGGACAACAGTTCAGTCACTTTACTTCTTTAGTGAAAACATGTTACTCAGTAATGGAGAACTATGTCCTGTGGTCACAGAGAAGAAAACCTGTATCCCACAGCCAATTTGGGCTTCTCCATGGGACCACTCATTAAGTTGTTCCTGATATTCAAAGTGATATCCTATAGAAAATTTACGTATTTGCTTCTAAAAACCTAAGAGCATTGCGGTTTACTTGATAAAGATACTTAAAATGAAAGCCAAATATCTGACCTATAGGAGCTCTTCCAACCCTGTGATTTATTTATACGTTTGACAAGTATTTATTGATTACCTGCTGCCTGCCAGGCTCTCATCTAAGCATTAGGGATACAAGGGTTGACAAAACAGACACTGTTGCTGCCTTCACAGAGCATATACTCTAATGGAGAAGACAAACTACAAACAAGTAAATGCATAACAGAATGTCAGGCTGGAGATGGGTGCTATTCAGATTAGTAGAGAAAGGTAGAGGAATAGAGAAGGAAACAGATGGTACTATTTTTGATAAGGCGATGGGGAGTCCTTGAGTTGGTGACATTTCTGCAGAAATCTGAATGAAGGGACTGAGTGATCCATACAAAGATGTGGGGGAAGAACATTCCAAGGAGATGAAGCTGTCAAGTGCCAAGGTTTTAAGGATGAAATGGACTTGCCCTGTTGAAAGAACAGCAAGAAGACCAATTAGCTTGAGTGGAGGGAACCAGGGGCAAAATGGTAGAATGGGGTGGGGGACCAGACACATGTTATAGTTCCACTAACTTGCAGTCAAGAGTCCTTTTATGCTCCACACTCAGAGCACTTATGCTTGTCGACACACATAACACGTAGCATCAAGTATTGGTAGTTGCAAATCATTTTTTGCCACCTCCAGCTGCACAATGTGTTCCAACACGATATCTTTCCATCTGCCTTTCTTTCAATCTCTACCAATTGCTGTTCCTGTAAAAATGTTCTTTCATCCTTTTCTCTTATTCTCCTTTCAGTGGAGAGTACCAGACTACCTTTGGTGTTTATTCTCAATTGATAAAGAATTTTTTTATTTGTTTTGTTTTGCTTAATGTTTCTTTTTTTAGAAATTGGCACCACCGTGCACTTCAAGCAAAAAGGTATGGTTGTTATTTCTGATTACCTTCTATATGTCAAAATTAAAATTTTGCAGCAATGTATTGTGGTCTTAGAGACTTGAGTTCATTTCAGTTGAATAATTTGTGATAATTTCCACAACATGCTTGGCACTATTCTTCTCAAATTGTGAGCTTTCTTATTTGCAAATAAGACCCTGATCTAACTCGTGTCCTCTCTATTGCTTTTGACAGTTACTCATTTTTAAGTCCCTGTAACTAAAAATTATTTTCTGCTCTGCTTCCTGCCCCCTACTGTTCTTATCTTAAGTATCCATGGTTCATTCTGGAAGGGCTATATTTTTGGAAATGCTCACTGCCCAATGACAGGGCTCTCAGAAGAGACACAGAGGCCATGTTACAGTCGCTTGTTGGCCTCAAAAAATGGACCCTAAAATTCAAACAGTTACAAATTCAGAGGAGGCCTCTTTATAAATCTAATAAATCATAATTCCTAACAGAGTGTATCCCTAGAACAGAGGCACAAATGCACCTGTGTAGCCAGACACCACCTTCCTTACACCCTCATGGTCATCTACTTGATTACAATTGTCCTATATAAAGACGTCTCCCTGTCTGAGTTTCAAAAAGGTGAGACAACCAAAATCATTCTCAATGGTGAAAACCTATTATTGTGGGACTCAGGTCCTAGCAGGGATCAAGAACCATGAGGTTTTGAGCACTCTGTGGCTTACTCCCAAGAAAGGGTAGCACCTTGTTTATGGCTGGTTCTAGCAGGTCCTCATAGAAGGAAGCCGGGAAGCAGCAGTCAGGAATGTATACTTGAAAACACAATCACTTGAGGCCTTCAAGAAGGTATACAATATTATTCTTTTCAGTCTTTCTTTTCTTCCCAATGCCATGATTACCAATTACATTTGAATCTTAAGTGCCTAGGGTTATATGTGATACCTTAGAACTTTGGTATGGATGAAGAAACAGAGCATAGCATCTTTTTTCTTTAAAGACCACCAAAAAAAGCAGCCAGTGTCACAAAGGAGTTTTAAAGCCTAAAATTTCAAAATTTGTGTGCCAAAATACTTGATGCTATGTTCATGGAAAAGATGCGATGATTCCAACTTTATTGTGAGAATCCTTTTGCCTTATCAAAATTTCACTTAATGGAGAGTGGGCATAATACACAAAGGGATATGAGGAAAAACCTAGATTTAGTTCTAAGACCCACGACTCAAAGAAAACATCAATACAGCAGCCCACCTCTTGTCCACAGGAGATGTCGCTCCAAGACTCCCAGTGGAGTCTCCTGTGGATGCCTGAAACTGTGGATAGTATGGAATCCTGTATATACTATAATTTTTTCTATATATACCTATGATAAAGATTCATGTATAAATTAGGCCTAGCAAGAGATTAACTACAATAATAATAAGACAGCAACAATTATAACAGTATTCTGTAATAAGTTGTGTGAATGTTCTCTCTCTCTCAAAATATCTTATTGTACTGTACCTCAGGTAAGTGAAACCACAGAAAGCAAAACTGTGGATAAAGGGGGACTATTGTATTTCCCTTCTAATCTGCTCCAATTTGGATATTATATACTTTAATCGCCAATTCATTCATCCCAAGGATGTTGTAGTTACTGAAAAAAAATGGCAGGTGGCGCCAAAGTCAATCTTATCAGGCTTCCCTCTAAACCTGGCTTCCGGGGACACCAACGTGCCTGAGTCAGCTAGGCTAGATAATATCAAAGAGAGATTTTTAGGAAATTCTGCTGATTAGTGTTCTCCTTTGTTTAACAATTGTATACATTGTTTAGATTTTTGTTTTATTTCCAGTCACTCGATCAGCCCTTAACAATTGTAAAAGAGAATCCAAATTTAAACTTCTCTGGCCTTCTCTTCCTGTATGTCTGAACTCCGCACAGGAATAACACTATCATTTACCTTGATTTCTTTGTGACTGAAAGGAATACCCAAGGAGAGCATGATTAATGACACTTTGAATCAATTTAGTCCCAAATCCAGGAAATGGGCCCTCAGGAGAAGCAACAGAAAACTGGTGGCCAGGTTTGGATTACAAATTCAAATGTGTCTCCAAGCACACGTGTTCTCTAAAACAGGTATTGAAAAAAATCACCTGGTGCTTTCTTTGAGATTTTACTGAAATATAAATCAATTGGCTCTGGATCCTGAATTAAATTTGTAGTGTAGAAATTTGCCAAAAATTTTTCATTTTCCTCAATTTCACAATGTTTTATCAATCTTGCCCTTAATACAAGTTCCCTTTTATTATTATGGCAGAGTGCAATCCAGCATTCACTGTGACCCAGAATCTCACTTATTCTATCACAGCCTGGTGTGTTGATTCATGATTTGCAGTGTTGCTGCCGCTGAATTTTGTCCCTTAGGGTCAACTTTAAAAGCCTTGACGCAATTCACAAACCAGTGCCTTGGAGTCATAATGGTATTTCATCTTTTTTCTGTAATCCAAACTTCTGCATTAATAATAATAATACCATTTGCTGAATGTTTACCAGGTACCACACATATTAGTGTGTGTGTACATATAGCACACATATAGATGTGGCTAAAAAGCAAGATATGGTTTTTGTCTGTTATATGAACATCATGTCGCAAATTTTTGAATTGTGTTTCTATTCTTTTTTTTTTTTTTTGAGTTGGAGTCTCACTCTGTCACCCAGACTGGAGTGCAGTGGCCGCTCCCGGCCACCGCAGCCTCGACCTGCTGGGCTCTGGTGATCCTTCCACTCAGCCTTCCAAGTAGCTGGAGCTACAGGCGTGCGCCACCACACCCGGCTAATTTTTTGATTTATTGTAGAGATGAGGTCTCGCCAAGTTGCCCAGGCGGGTCTCGAACCTGCGGGCTCAGGCAATCCACTCACCTCGGCCTCCCAAAGTGCTGGGATTACAGGCTGAGCCACCGAGCCCAGCCGCCCATCTATTCTTAAGGCTAATTTATGTTTGCAGACTCTTGCCTTCATTATATCTGTCAGTATATGAAAGCACTTGCTGAGCCTGGCCATCTGGCATGGGAAATAAGATTTATCATTTGCATATCCACAAATAAGCAGAAATTTCATAACTCTGAAGTAAAACATAATTAATGATTTTGCTGATTATTCTTCCCTGAAATAGCCATTAACTGAAGTAGTCTCCTATGCAGTCACATATATCTATAATTGCATACACACTTGTGATGATTTCCTGACGATCATCCATTTACCCTTGTATTTTTAAGCCTATTTATTTACTCTCAAAACCAATTATGAAAAGAGTGAGTCATATAAGCACATTAAACAGCTATATGAGAGCACTTAATAAATAATAATTGATAGTGATGAAGATATCTTTAACAGGTGCACAAAATGCATTTTAAATAGTCATGCGTCACTTAATGACTGAAATACATTCTGAGAACTGCATCCTTAGGTGACTTTGCTGTTATGTGAACGTCAGAGTGCACTCACATAAACCTGGTGGTATAGCTAACTATATACCTAGTTTATATGGTACAGCCTATTCCTAGGCTAAAAGCCTGCATGGCATGATACTGTACTGAATACTGTAGGCGATGGTAAGTATTTGTGTATATAAAAATATCAACATAGCAAAAGTACAGTAAAAATGCAGTACTGTAATCTTATGAGACCACTGTTGTATATGTGTTCCATTCTTAACCAAGATGTCATGTGGTGCATGACTGTATATAATAATACTATTAAGGATAAAAGTAAAAACTATTAACATAGTCATAGCGGGATTCCCTATGATAACATAGAATAGCATGTGAAAATAGCAGTCAATTTTGAGTTATGTGTACTAAGAGACCAGTAACATGTGTGTATATCGTGTGTATGCATATATGAGTAACAGTCAATTTTGAGTTACGTGTACTAAGAGACCAATAATATGTGTGCATATCGTATGTGTGTATATTTGAGTATGTATATAACATATGTACTTCTTTGTGTGTGTATATATATATGTATACATGCATTAGCAAGGATGTTAGATGTGTAGCCAGACTCATATATGAATATAGTATATTTTTCAATGACGGAATTTCTAGGATATTTAGTCCCATCAGATAAAATGATAAGATAGTCTTGTTTGCCTTCCGCAGACACCAATTAGCAGCAGGATGTCTGAGAGAGAATCTAGCCTGTCCTAGCACGGAAACCTGAGGTGAAGGAAATAAGCCGAATTGGATTCTTTCTTAAAAGCTTCTGTTTCACACTATCCCTCTTGCAAAACAGAAATCATTCTTTCTGAACCCTGCGTGGCCTTGATTTTTGTGTAGTTTTTCTCTGTTTGGAAAACCTTATTGCTACACCTATACAAACAAACGTGCCCAGGAGCTCATGCCATCTAGTGTATACAGAGAAATGAAAAGCTTAGAAAAATAACATTACCACCAGGTCAGAAGCCCTTGGAGGTTGCCACTGAGAGAGCTTGAAGGTCCCAGAAGTCCAAAAAGGGTGAGAGTGGGAGAGGGACACACAAGGAGCTGTTTAGGAAGGACATGAGCTGAGACTCAGGACACCTGAACTGAAGTGCCTGGTCAACAATTACTATGAAGGTGCTTTACTCTCATTGACTTTTAATTCCTTTTGAAAGGCATGGACCTGAAAGTAGTTAAAGTGACTTTTTGCTATTATGATGCTACACCCACTCATAAAATTAGAGAATTAGTTAATTGCGTATTTTTTTATTCTGTTTCCATAGCTTTACAAATGATACAGTGCATTTTATACAGTAACTATGTTACTGAACATTTGTATTTATTCAAATTTTTATATTAAGTAACAATTTAATATTGAGAATATTAAAAGGCATTCTAGCCAAATAAAAAAGGCCTTTTGAAAATCAGTTTTGCAAAAATAAGTTGACTCTTTATTTTTGTGTGTGTGCTGGCTATTTGCATCAGACCCAAGTTTCATTTGCTAAATGTTTGGCAAGAGACTAAAAGTACCCCTTCACTGTGTGTAGTGGTGACAGGCAGATATTCTGAAGCCAGACGCCTGGGTAAAAACCCAGCTCCCTGCTTATAAGTGTGTGAGCTTGGACAGTGGAGTCAGCCTCTCTGTATCACTGTAAAGTAGAGTTCATCATAGTACCCACCTCACAGCGTGGTAGCTTGTGTATGTTTATAAGGCATTTATACCTTGTAGTAAGTGCTATATAGTTGTTTGTTGATTTTCCTTTGTTGTAGCTGTTGTTTTTATTATATACATAAAACATAGGTTAGGGGACCATTCTTGAAGTCAACATTTTTCCCTGTTATCCTGCCTCCAACTGAGTATGTTTATAAACAGTTTTGGGAAAATTCACATACCAGAGGATGCTTCCACAGTTCCTGTAAACCATCATAATTTAATACACACAAACACACATCAATCAACCTGCATATGTGCCCTCAAAACTTTAAAGTGACTCATAATTACAGTCACACCACACCACCAGTTTCTCTTTCGAACAGCACTATTTAACTGTGCAGTCTTAAATCCAAATGTTACTATAGTAAAAAAAAAAAAAAAAAAAAAAATACTAACTTCCCCCGCCCCCCGAATGTTATATGAGCAAAACTATACAGAAGGAGAAAATGAGATAAGCAAAGCTCTTTGGCCAGGCCTACAATTTCTGCCCCAACCCTCCTCTTTTCATCTACACACAAGCTCCTTCTTCACCTTCCTCTTCATTCTACTCTCCCTCTCAGACCCACACCCACATCCCCCAAATTGTGTCCACATTGGAAAAACTAGGGTGGCAACGGGAAACACAGACTGCCATTCTAGGCTCATTCTGTACCCATTTTGGACCTGTCTCTTAACCTCTCTAGATTTGTTTATTTTTGTTATTGTTGTCTTTTTATTATTATTATTATTTTATTTTTTTAAAGGGACACATGAAAAGTTTGGAGGAAATCATTCCCTTATGGTCACTTGAGACTATACCTTGCTAAGATGCCATCCAGCCACAAATGTTACTTTGAAACCATTCCCCTCCCCATTAACAAATAATGACTGCTTCTCCCTTGGGACAGAAGGGAGTCACGGATTGGTTCCATGTTTTATTGATGGAGATGCTGTGATGACCTGGCTGGAGAGCCAGTGTCTGGTTGCAAGACCCTCACCAATGCTCAGAATCGTAATGGTCTGAATCACAAGGCTATGCAAGGTAGAGGATGCAGAGGTGGCTAGGTGAACAGAAGCTGCACCATCAGATACATTGGAGACAGCCTGTTTAGAGAGCTTCACTGGCAAGAGCATCCTGTATTTAGAAGTGTTTCAACCAATGACGCCCCTTACAATACTCATAGCCCGAAGAGGAGAAGGACATAGGCAAGGTTTTAAGATCTTCTTGTGCTGCACATAAATGCGCCAACTTTGAGTTACTCGTACCTGGTTAGATCTTACCTCAGTGATGATCAGCAGTCAGCTGTAACATGGAATAGGCCACATGTAATTCACTCTCTTTTCTCTCTCTTTTGCTCTACAGGACCTGGGTCGGTGAGAGGAATAAATGGATCCATCAGTCTGGCCGTACCACTGTGGCTGCTGGCAGCGTCTCTGCTCTGCCTTCTCAGCAAATGTTAATAGAATAAAAATTTAAAAATAATTAAAAAACACACAAAAATGCGTCACACAGAATACAGAGAAAAAGAGAGAGAGAGAGAGAGAGAGAGAGAGATGGGGGGAGACCGTTTATTTCACAACTTTGTGTGTTTATACATGAAGGGGGAAATAAGAAAATGAAGAAGAAAATACAGCATTTAAAACAATTTTACAGTCCACCAATAAAATATTAAGTCTAATTCAGGATGGAGAAATTGCTACCAGGATATGTTTATACCTACTAAGCAAATGTGTGTTGTGTAAAGACTACATCATGCTAAGGACATCCGGATGTTGTAAAAATAAGACAAGTACCAGATGGATATTAACCCCCCAACACACACTTTATCCTTCTTTCCTTCATCCTTTTCATCTGTGGGGAAAAAAAAAAATAAGGTCTTGCCTTTGGCGTTTATATTTCCATAATCTTTTTATTCTGTTTTTCATTTGAACTGACTTGTAGCCATTTCAGACTATCAACGGAATCCTGTGTTGAGCCTTTCTCTGGCTTTCCTGCCTCTACTATCTCTCCAACTTTAAAGATCATCCCCTCTCCTTCCAGTGTGTTCTATTTCCCCCACTCCCGTCCCAGATGTTCCCCTTCCCTCCCTGGCCTCTCCTCACCTCACCCCCTCCCCAGAGCGCTAGTCATGCCGCAAATGCTAGGAAGTGCCATTTTAATTTTCTCCACTGTGCGCGTGTGCTCAAGTCTTTCGCTCTCACGTGGGTGTACATGTGTGTGAGCGTGTGTGTGTCTCTCTCTAAAGCATGCCAAGGGAATGGTTCATGTGTACATAGACTCATTGTGCTG
The DNA here is from genome assembly GCA_963574415.1 of Tarsius wallacei. Taxonomy (NCBI): domain Eukaryota; kingdom Metazoa; phylum Chordata; class Mammalia; order Primates; family Tarsiidae; genus Tarsius; species Tarsius wallacei. The sequence goes on along the minus strand of CAUYQG010060138.1, from coordinate 23,091 downwards.
TAGATACTGTCTTGCATTGTAATCGTGAGATGCGGCTGTAACAAATTGCTGGGGGAGATGGCGGGGAGGGAGTCAAGGAGCAGAGTCCCTCCCCCCATCCATGGCTGTCACATGACATCAGCGTGTATTCAAACCAAGCCGTGCCCCTTCCTAGGGCCGGACCCCATAATCCTCCTAGTTCCATCATCAGAACCCAGTCGGGAGTCACTCAGAATATCACTGTAAATGAAAGTGCCTACTATCGATGGAGTGAGCAAACAGTAGGAGTCAGTGACGTGGATGAGGTGACCTAGGAGAGAAGGTTTCAGATCTCACTCTCGTTTCATGAGTGTGAGGGATCCATGTGTGTCCTGGCTTTTTACAGGCTGGACCCTGCTCTGCTGCAAGAGTGAGCAGCTGGTGTTAAATTCCTAGAAACAGGAAGGTCTCCAAGAGTTAACTCCCAATGAAAGAGTGATGAGCCACATGGAGACTCTAAGCAGCCCTGTTTTGCCTCTTCCTGGATCTTCCAATAACACTGCGTTTGCCCCATGGATTCCCCTGAGCAGAGATCGTTTCCTATTTCAGATAAAATGTAGCAAAAGTGAGCAAAGCAGGAGAACTAGGCAGATGTGGCAAGTCCCTCCCATATTCTGGAGATACTGTCAGAGCTCTAATATAAAGCATTGGCCATCATGAAAAGGTATCCATTCCGTGTGCTCCTCTACCGATTTTTATCCTGCTGTTCTAGACTAGTACTCTATTTGGTTGCCCACATCCTCACCCTTCTGTTCCAATGATGGTGTTTGCAGCACCACTGTTCATGGTGGTCTCTCATTATTCTAGGTCAGTCTACTAGGAATTGCATTATATTCACCTTCCTTGCTCTGTTTAAATTTACTGCAGTAAGAGTCATCTTGACATTAACACTGAAATGTGAGCTAGTTCCTTAGCCAAAAGATATGGGCAACTTGTAAGAAATTTAGGCAAATATTGTACAGTTACCACAAAGCTTGGCATTACCACGTCACCAAAAGGTTTTCTTAGGAAAGGTCTTGCAGAGAGAGCTGGCTCTCTGCATGTAGGTATCTTTGTCAGAAAACCAACCTGGCTCTCACTTAGACTACAGGAGGCACTGGAAGTAGTTGAGTTTATGAAAGGACAGAGGATTATTATTGAGGTTATAATTGAACATAATCCTTCAGAGTCAAATAAGGTGCCTCATTAGGTTTTGGAACCTTGAAATAGCTGTCACATGATATGAAATGGCAAACTTCAGAACTGGAAAAGAAGACAGAGGAAGGAGTGAAGAGGATGAAAGGAAAAGGAAGGAAGGAAGGAAGGAAGGAAGGAAGATCTGAGAAGCATCTTTAATTTCTTCTAGGGGATTCTATTGTTTGTTTTCAAAGCTTATCCCAGACTTCTTTCATGATTGTGAAGTTTAGACATGAAACAAGGACAAATTCATCTTTGGGATGTGTAAGAGTATTTATGGAAGATTCTAACATAGGACAGAAAAGAAATTCTTAAACCAAGAAGGTAGCTAGTAACATACAGGGAAGGCGAGCCATATTCCTATGCAGCATCAAATTGACAATCAGGAATTTCTCTGAACAGTTTGGTCTTCTTAGTACAGTAATAAAAGATGATCATCTTTGATCATAAGTGTTTTCCATATAGTAAAGAGGCAGCCAACACTTAAGTGAAAGCTTTAGAAAAGTACATGCTAATTTAGGGTTATGAAGGAAGAGAAAGGTAGGAGTTAATTCAGATGTTTAGTATCAGTTTTAGGAACAGATGCTGTGACTTGTCACAGGCTTTAATGATGTCCTTTCTTATTGTCTCCACCTTGTCATAAGGACAAGGTCTTTGTTTACAGAGGAGCTTCCCCACTGAAAGGAAAGTCTTTGCCATGTCAGTACCGTTTGTTCTGTTGGTTTTAATATATCAGACCATATATTAAACATAACTAAACATGTATTTTAAAATGTGGTATTTGCCCATATCTCTAGCAGGATTTGGGAATTTTAAAAATTTGCATCTGGCTCTCGTTTCAGAGAAAACATTTTCCCTAGAAATCTCATTGGTTTGAGAGTATCTCTAAGCAATGGAGGACAAAGTTGGAGCCAGCAGACTTACACTAAGAAATCGAGTCTCAACATGAGACTTCTTGGAATTTAGGTAATCATATTGTTGTATTTCCCCTAAAGAATCTTGTCCATTGGGAATCAAAGCTTAAAGCCCTGTACTGAAAGGCACCAACTGGTTGGCAATAATATTCTGAGATTAGTGAAATGCACCAATTAATCTGATTGGCTGATATATTCAATATCACTTATATACAAAACAAAACTCTACCATTCATAAATCAAAATTATTAGACCCAAATTTTAGTTAACAAAAACAGAAAAGACCTTGACCCCAGGGCACTTCCTGAAGACTGAGTACTATCCTCGGTTTTACAAATGCAGAATTGTAATTATATTCTCTGAGCGACTGTTGATCAGTTTTGCCTTGATAGAGGACCAGTATTGCTTGTTTTGAGACATAAAATCCCTCTGTCCTAAAAGTACTAAGGCTTATCTGTCAGGAAGAATTCTCCCATTGACCTTTGCCTTCTCTTCTAAGTCAGACAGACTTCTCCCTTGCCTTGGGATTTTTTTTTTTTTTAACTACATAGTCAGACAACCGGGGCTATTCATAGAGACCTTGTAAAAGTACTCGTGATTTTCATGTTCTTGGAGGACAGAAACAAAAATCTGTTTCTCCTCCGAAAATGGACTTACCTCCTTTGCACACAAGAACTAAACTCCTCAGCATGAAATTGAGTTATTACTTACCAAGTTGTTAGCTTCTTGCATACTTCAGAGTGGTAGGTTCAATCCCCGAGTTGGTTGTGGTTTGACTGTTTCTATTGGCTAGTCTCCCTGAACTTCTCATTTTGTTCTTTGCAGGCTTTGAAATTATTTGTGGAAAAAATAATATATATGTGTGTGTATTTTTGTTTAATCTTATCTTTGCAGATACTATATTTACAATAATGTATGTATTATAAAACAAATTAAGAATAATGGTTTAAACTTAAAAGGAAGAAAAGAACTGAATCTGGTGTCTTAAAAAAAAGAGCTATGTTTTATTTAGAGTGACATGGAGCCCCACTTTTTCCATTTTGTAATTATTTGCTTAAAAGAAATTTGTTTATAGATCATGTTCAATGGGATTAATCATGTCCTCATTTCTGTCTTCATCCTCATAAACTTTTAGCCTGAATTTAGTCTTGGTTACCAAGAACTTTTTTTTTTTGTAGAAATGTAAGTGCAATGCTATATCTGACCTACAAAAACTATTAATATCTCCAAGACAAATGTTAAACATACCATGAAAATGGTGAGATAAGACCTTGAGTTAAGAAACACAAACCCAGTTTTGGAAGACTCCTTCCTTAAATATTTAAAATATTTCTCTTCCAAAGACTACATTTGCCCCAGTGATGTAAATTTTCCATCATAGTTGGCATAATATCTGTAAACATCTCACTAAATGCAAAATGGAGTTTACATTTATATGTATACTAGCGGAAGAGAAGTAAACTATTCTCATTTGCATGTAGCTATGCTGTTCAAATGTCGCCAACTGAAATTCAAGAAAAAATTTGTTTTCACCCAGCAATGTACATCACTTTCCTCTTGGCAAGGAAGCTGGTGCTAATGTTAGGTTTAGGTTTAACATTTACACCAGCGAAAATGTTTATGAATATTATGGAAAACTTTTTTTTAAACCTTGATTTCTTTTCAGCACATTTACATACTGTGTGCTGATTAATAAATTAGGCACCAATCATGTGTAAATCAATGTAAATCACTAGTTTATGTACATAATATAAACTATGTAAACTTCATTTTTCATGCAGTGCCCAACTTCAGCTAAACTTATGATTCTCAAAGAAAAAAAATCAAATGAAAATAAATGTAAACCAAAACATTTCGCAGGTCAGAATGGGAAGAAGTATGACTAAAGCCTCCCACACAGGAGGTTGCCTCAGCCAAAGGAAGCAGACCCACAGGGACAGTGAAAGGCTTACTTCCTGCCCAAGTCACCGATTTGTTCTTTCTGGACCTAAATGGAGATTCTCCTGTTGCTGGGGTTATCTCACCTGACCCTAAAGCAAGGGAAATAAAGAGAAAGACAGAGGGAGAGGTTTGAAGGGCTCCTGTGTCTGTTGCCTCAACTCCCAGGTGTCTTCCTGTTATTTTTTTCTCACCATCTAAGACGTCTTATTTAAATAGCTCCAAGGGAGTCGCCTACATCTTCATGGCAAAATATTACTCAGTTTTTATTTTCGATTTAACAAAAGCATTGGGAAAGTTTTTCTGTCATCTTGATTCTAAGATATTGTGTGATATAAGAAATAGGATATATCCTAGAGAAATACCTTGGCTGAGTCACCCTAGAACATAATTACTTTTCCTGTATCTGGTAGCCCTATGTTTCTACACATCTATCCTGAATATTGCAAATGAGGGACAGAATTATTTTAATTGGGAGTATCTCTCTCAGGCATGTTCTCTTTGAGTCTTTTTGAAGTGCCTGATGTGTGTAACAGAATGACATGTACCTTTTCTACAATCCGAATAACTGGTACATAAAGAATCATCAAGAAGATGACTTCAGGAAACATCTGAATTTCCTGCAAGGACTGTTATAAAAAGAAATTTAGGTCAAGTTAACATTAGGCTTAGGTGCTCTCTTCTACCTAAGAGAACACAAGAATAAAAACAAAGAGAGGGAGGAATTTTAAGAGCTCATGTGTCGCATAAACTCCAAGATTCTTAGTATTTCTTCCTCACCATCTAAGATAAATATCAACTTTAAGGTGAGGTGGAAGGTGTTTTGGATTGGAAGTCAAGAAAATTGGGTTCTAGTTCCAGATTTGGCCACAAAAAAGCTGTGTAACGTTGACAAGTCATTTAACTTTCTTCAGTCTTGGTTTTCTCATCCTAAAAGTGAGGGATTAGATGACATCTCTGAAATCTCCTCCAACTCTAAATTCTGATTCTGAATAAGAATTTGATATTCATGTAGTGCTGTGCCCCGCTAATCATCCCAAGCAGCTATTTGTCATCTCTGGTTTAATCTCTCTACTTCTCAGGACCATCATTCTACCATATTCATTTCAAAAGTCCAAACTTCTAGAATACAGGGTCTCTGAACTGGGTCTATATTTCTCTTCTGATCAAAACTTTGTAGCAAAGTAGAGAAGGGATAAATTTAGATTATACTGAGGGCACTGAAATAGCTGGAATTGTTTCCTTGTGTATAATACGAAATCTAACTGTTGAACTACATTCTAATAACCTTTCATAGGAAGGAAAATAGCCAGATTGGGTATTATGCATGTATCAAATGAGGAAGTTGTGCATATGAAAGGAAACATCAGTTTTCTCTCATCCTGGACCAAATGTCTCATTATAGTAAATGTGTGTCCCTGGAAACTCTTTGGTTGTGCTGATGGCAGTAAGCATGTGGTCCCAGACAGGTTCAAAAGGCTGACCTGTGAGAAACAGACAAGATAAATATATTTTGTTTGAGGAGGAATTTCTCCTGGGATAAGTTTTTCACAACTTGAATTATAGGCTATGAAATCAAGCAAATAGATGGAGAGAAAACATGCCTCATTTTCAAAAAGTATTAGCCATGCCATATAAAGAAGACAAGCTACAAACAAAACAATAATAAGCACTTTTTAGGAGTTTACAGAACTGAAGACAGTTAAGAGTTGTGAAGGCCAAAATTGTATGAGAAGGTTAAGTTCTCTGAGAAGAGGGTAAGCAGAAAGGATGGTTTCTCAAGCAATGGATGAGGAATGATTTTCTTGTGCCATGTACTGGATGGATTGAGCATAGGTCCACCAGTCCCATGCTATCCTAGAGGCTCAGCTTGGGATCTGTCCAAAGGTATCTTTTCATTTATTACCTGAAAAACCTGAAGGAATCTGAGTTTCCAGGACACTGAAGAGCAGAGCTTATTCATAACTTCCCAGCATTAGTATCACTTTGTGTAGATAAGAAGATATCACGTGCTTAGAGTAATCATTGAAGCTCTCTTTAAGTGGGAGGAAGACCACAGGACATTCCCCATTTCCATGGTTATTTCAGGTACCTCTTTTGGGGTAGTGCTCCTGGATCTACTCCTGCAGCTGCATTCTTCTCCACACAAACCCTCTCTATGTAAAGCCAGGCAAGGTAAAAATCTGCTTCTTGCAAGTGAAAAAAACACATGGAAGTACTAGCTTCATGGCACGCAGCAGCAACCCTATGCTATCAGGAGCCTTTTTGGAACCCACTTCCCTAAGTCTTTGCTCTTCACCAGAGAATGTAAGCGGTTCATTCTGGTGACCTGTGACCAAGATCTCCCTAAGTATTTACTGGGAGGGGAGGTTAAAGGGAAGAAATTGCACAGGGGGAGAGAAGCACAGGAGAGCATCTCCAACTTCCTCCCCACCACCCTACCGCTTCACCCCTTCCTTCTCACTGCTCTACTGAAGGGTGTATAAATCCTGCTCTTGGTTAGAATTCTCCTTATTAACAGTGTTATATACATATAAATATATATATATAAATATATTCCTTTTTTCAGCCCTGTAGACATGAACTGATCTTCCCATGACGATACAAAAACATGGCCATTTTTCGTTTGGGTTTTTTGTTGTTCAAGGTTTTTAATTTTTGTTTTTTGGGTGGATTTTTTTCCCTGGGTACTAGCTCTGTGAAGGAAAATAAAAAACGCAGTGTGTGTAAAAAAAAAAAAAAAAAAATCAAAATTTAAAAAAAGCTTTTTTCTTTTCTTTTAAAATGTATTTAAATTCTGTTTCTCTCTTCTGTTACTTTACACGTATGAATGCTCTGCTCTTCTGTGATCTTAAAACAAAATGAAATAAACGTGAAAAGGAGATGTGTCTTCATTGACCTGAGTCAGTGATCTTGTGGTTGACTGCACTGTTTCTTGAAGTTTTTCATGAATAAGAGAGGAAAGGAAGCCAATGATTATGAATATCATGCGAAGAAAGGGTGGGCAAGACACTGAAGACTCACTTCAAGTTTTTTTTAACAATGTCTCTTCCACCACAGAAAGGAATGTGGTATTTACAATAATTGTCTTCACTTAAGAAAAGAGATTCTCTGAAAGTGGTTTTTCTTTTTCTTCCTTAAGGGGACGTAAGAAATAAGCACAGATTACCACTGGAAAGCTATGGATAAAGCATTAAGAAGTTCCTGATTGCTAAACTTGAATGAGACCTTGGGATATAATACCAAAAAACATTAGAGAATATACTCTTCCTTTAAATCTCCATAGTAAGGGTTGTCTCTAGGGGTTAGTTTTAATGAGATCCTTCTACCTGATAGCGGTAGGAGAAACTAAGTTACCATCAAAAGCCACCTATTATTTCTACTTGTAAAAATGCAGGGGTTTTTTTATTCTTGCTGAGAGCTATCATATTCAAAAAAATGTTCCCAGAATCTCTGTAGAATCCCTGTAGCACTGCACAGGACAGGCAGAAGAAGTCAAGAGAGAATGAGAAATAAGCCACAAGCCAAAGAGGGGAGGTTGGCTAACCATACATCAGAAGTGACTAGGAAGGAATGAAGTTTTGCTCTTAGGAGTCAAATTGGTTCTGAAATATCTCCCAGAGAACAGATTCCACTTGAGTTGACTTGAGGACGTAATGGGGAAATGAGCACTCATGATCAGCTTCAATAATGGGAAAATGATTTCAAGCAGAATCTAAACTCCTAGTCCCCTCTAGTTCAAAGAAACAACTTTATGGCCCAATCTCACACATTTGAATTGTATATGTATAAACTCTGAAAATGTCCTTCTGCAATGAGTTTACCAAAACCAAATTCAAGATTAAAGACACGTCCTCAAATAAGACTACCCTCACTTCAGATAACAACTGCAAGTTTGGGGTCTTCAAACCAACCTCATTTCTGACTAGCTGACTACAGATTCAGGGGTTCTCATGACTGCTTCAGGTTCAGTATTTTGCTAGAATGATTCACAGAACTCAGGGAATTATATGTAGGATTTTAGTTTTACTATACAGCAAAGAATACAAATCAGAACCAGCCAAAGGAAGAAACACATAGGGCAATGTCTGGGTGAGTCTCAAATGTGGAAGTTTCCATTGTTCTCTTTCTGTGGACCCAGGACAACAAACAGAGTATTGCCAACTAGGGAAGCTCACTTGAGCTTTGATGCCCAGAGGTTTTCTTTGTTTGTTTCATTACATAGACATGATTGATTGAATTATTGGTCAAACAGTTGAACTCAATCTCCAACATCCCCTCCCATGCCTAGAGTTCAGGCTATCACATGACTCAAAGTCCCAATCCTCTAATTACATGTCTGGTCTTTCTAGCATGTCCATACCCCTTTCTAGTCATCTCATTAGCATAAACTATCCAGGGCCCCTCAATGAGTCACCTCATTAGCATAAACTATCAAGTGTGGTCCAAGGGGCTCAACATGAATAACAAAAAAAAAACAACCGTCACTTGAAAAAAATGCCAAGGAAATAGAGGTTATCTCCCAGGACCCAGTGACAAAATTCAACCAGTCTTTTTTTTTTTTGAGTTGGACTCTCACTCTGTCACCCAGACTGGAGTGCCTTGGCCGCTCCTGGCTACCGCAGCCTCGACCTGCTGGGCTCTGGCGATCCTTCCGCCTCAGCCTTCCGAGTAGCTGAAACTACAGGTGTGCGCTACCACGCCCGGCTAATTTTTGATTTATTGTAGAGATGAGGTCTCGCCAAGTTGCCCAGGCGGGTCTCGAACCCACAGGCTCAGGCAATCCACTCACCTCGGTCTCCCAAAGCGCTGGGATTACAGGCTGAGCCACTGAGCCCGGCTCAACCAGTCTTTATTATATTTTTTACATTACCAATCTTATGAAAAAACACTTGGAGTCTCTAAATTTTCCAAGATGGCCTGAGATTTTACTTACTTTAAGCCACAGCCACTTCATGATCAGAAAGTCATCACTACCTTGAGGCTTTGCTGTCATGAGTTCCTCAGAAGAAATTTTATTATACTTCGATCTTCTATACCCTGTACATCTACCTATTTTTAAAATATGATTAAAACAGCATGTGAGAACTGGAGAAAAGGTAAGTCTGTGATTCCATCCTCTTAAAGAAAAGCCATGTCTTCTTCATCTTTCTTATTCTTTCTTGGTGCTGTGCTCATAGCACAGGCTTTGCAAACATTTGTCAATTCAGAATTAAGTTGTGTTCATTCAACCAACTACACCAACCACTGCACCTGAAATTCTTTTCTATCAGTCACTGCAGCCTCACGATAGCTGCTGAAGAATTCTGAACCCAAATCTGTAAAATAAAAGGCAGTTTCCTCCTTCACAGGCTAAATAAATAAATAAATAGTTACACGAACATGAGAGACTTTGCTGCCTATTATCCATTATCCCAAGACTGAAGTCTTAATGTTCAAGGTATGAAAAGGAAAAGGACTTCTCTTCATTTTTCTTCTTCAGTTCTTCTCTGCTACTCCCTAGACTAGCTACTGATTAATTGGGATAGTCTCTTATCAGTCAAGGCTATTTCCTCTAAAAAGACTCTCAAACTGTTGAGGATCTATGATGAGCCCTGGGAATTGTGTTTGAGAACATGCACTAGGAGACATCATTTATCTTAATCACCTCTTTTACAGACCCAACCATTCTCAATGAGAAGGTGCTGTCTCCTCATTTGTCATGTGCTTTTATTTTATTTTATTTTATTGTTTTGTTTTTTGTTTTTTGGTTTTTTTTGAGTTGGAGTCTCACTCTGTCGCCCAGACTGGAGTGCAGTGGCCGCTCCTGGCCACTGCAGCCTCGGCCTGCTGGGCTCTGGCAATCCTTCCGCCTCAGCTTTCCAAGTAGCTGGAACTACAGGCTCGTGCTACCATGCCCAGCTAATATATATATATTTTTTTTTTATGTATTGTAGAGATGAGGTCTAGCCAAGTTGCCCAGGCGGGCTCAGGCAATCCACTCACCTCAGCCTCCCAAAGGGCGGGATTACAGGCTGAGCCACGGAGCCCGGCTGTCATGTGCTTTTAAAATGTGAGTTTGGTTTTTATATAAAGCAGTATACATTTTGGGAGGCCATGCTATCTTTACTTTGTGTCATTTTGCCTCCTGCTTACCCTGCCCGCTATTTGGCCTCCCAGATCAAATTGGAAATTTATTAATCTTGTAGCAAAGGCTCCTATTCTCCCCAACCCCCACTCACCAAAAAAGCCTCCATCTTGGGTTCTGTCTGCCCAAAAAGAATATGTCTGCTAGTGGAAACAAACACCATAGATGGACCCTGTTCAGAAACTCAGGAATGGGAAAAGATGCTGGTCAGACTAAGAGAAATGGTGCAGCTACAACTCCAAACAGCTCTGGTTTGATAGTCATCAGACACTGACAGGTAATCATCACTGGGATAAGTGCTGTAGTACAATCTCAGCCACTATAACCACAAGCTCCCTTCAGTGACCTCTAATTTTAACTCTGACTCCAGATCCTTGGAGTAGGGACATTCCTCTTTGTCATTTTCTTTTCTGGCTCTTAGACCTGTATCACTGAGATTTTTCCTTATTCTTAGTATATAAACACCCAAGCTTTTACTAGCAATCATGAGATTCTAAAACCTTTAAGTGGCATTGGTTTACCTAAATAAGTTAATATCAGAGCAAATTCTCAAAGGAAAAAAAAAAAACAAACCAAAACTCCCAGAATCAAGAGAACTAACCAGGGAAAGGACTGATGCTCCTTCTGGATGAAGACACTTCCTAGGTGCAAGAGAGCTGAGTTGTACTCTTGAAAAAGCTCCTTACAAACATGCTTCCTGGGTCTAGTCAACTGCTGCTCACTTAGCCCTTTCCTACCAGCTACACCTCCTTGAACCTATTTAGCGAGGTCTAGTGAGTCGTGCAACCCAGCCAAGAAATGTATGAGTCAAGATGAGGCCTAGGTCATACCCGTGAAATATACAAGGTTCTTCCAAGACACAAAGGCTATCTGCCTCACCCTCATTCTCACCACGTATCTACATTCTCAGACTTGGAGAATCTGTCTCAGGTTATAACTAGTGATATGGCAATGGAAAGACAGAGCTCTCGCAATGCATCTATTCATTCTTTGTGTTACCCACTTCATTATTCCGGTAAGAAAGCCTAAGCCAGCTTTCTTCTTGTTTTCCTGAAAGAATCAAATTCTTATTCTAAAATAGCAACAACCTTGTAATTTTCCCTCTTTATTTTGAATTTGTGATAGAATGATACTTTCAGAAAGATATTTATCAACTAGTTGGACTGTCAAAAACCTTAGTTACCTAATTCTGTCTCACATCTTAAATGAATATGAAGAAGAAATGAAATTAGAACAAAAGAGAGTTAGTCTCCAAGTATGGTTAGTGTTCACAGCACAGGCATGCAGTCCCTGGGCTGCTGTGAACAGAAATTATATTGGTTTTCCTTGTTTAAAGCAGCATACCTTGGCAACAGGTTTCTCACCTTTCCAAAATCTTTTTGAAAATAAAAAGTAATAAAGCAGAAATTAAAACAAAAAAATCCTTGTGGTTACAATCACTGTTTTCATTAACATTTTAAATAGTTATTCTTAATGGTACATTTAACTAAAGCTAACTTATCCATGGGACGAGAATGTAGCTGTTAAGATCAGCATCTGTTGAACAAACTGAGACTTCACATTCAGCGATGCATGATTATAACACCAAGAATATTACACGCTAACAGTAGACTTGTTAGAATTAATTGCAGCATCTAGTTCCACTTAAAACCTCCTACATCTATAACATTTGCTAAATACATTAGCCTTCTTGAAATAAATATGCCCCCAAATATTATTACACAAGTAACAATGGAACTAGTTTGAGATGGACTCGTGAGTCATAGGGATAAGGAGAAGAAAGTAACAATGACAACCCAGGACTAACAATTTGGCAATGGAAAGCCATCACTTGTTGACAGGGTGTGAAATTCAGCTTAAAAAGGGAGAGTCACCAAGAAAGGTGTGGCAGTAACAGATAGAAGGTTGCTTCAGAGTAGTGAACAAATCGTTCAATGGGAGTGGAGGAAAAGATCCCAGAGAGATGTGAATACACAGATGTCCATCACTGTGTTATTTGCTCACTCATTTGTTCATTCTCAAATCTTCATGAAAGAACTAGCTGGGACCAGGCATCATGCTAACCCACTTGCTCTCTGAGGGCTAGCTCCTGTCCTCATGGAGCTTATGTCTGGCTAGGGAGACAGACATTTAACAAAGATTATAAGTCAATCCTTTCATGATGCAAATAAAGTATTTTAATGACCCTATCATCATCCTGCAATTTGGCCAAACACATTAGGCCTACACATTGAGTCTCAGTGTGAGGTCACTAAAACACAGGGCTCTGAATACTTTCTGTGAATGAAAAGGGCAACTTCTCAGAACCCTTTACAACTTGCAAGGTCTGAATTTAAAATATTTGATTCTGAACTGTACTTCCTAATTCTCTCTGTCAGAATGTGACACACACACGCACGCACACACACACACACACACACACACACACACACACACACACCTGCCTCCTTTAGGTGTTTCCTTGACTTTAGACTCCACACTGACCTTTATTATTATTCTCTCTGGAATTCTCTCCACTTATTACCTGTCACTAAATAATGGGCTTAGTTTTGGCTACTGTCTTGTCAACGCACTGTTCATTCATTCATTCATTATTCAAATATCTGTGGTTCCTTATTATCTGCTGGGCACTGTGCTAGGTGCTGAGATACTCTGATGATGGAAGATAAATTTTTCCTCATCTCTACCTGCTTACTTAAACTTCAGGTTGAGAAGAATGTACTTGAAAATGAGATGTAATTGTGACATTATAGTCACAAATCAGCACTGCATGTTGAAAGAAATGACTAATATTCATGTGTAGTTTGCCAAGGGATTGCTTTCCTGAAGAGATGATGATAGATCTGCAAAAGAAAGTACTTAAATGGTTTTTCATTTTCACAAAAGAAAATGGTTGAGGGAAAAGAGGAAGAGGCAAAAAGATCAACTAAGAATAAATTGTTGTCATTAGCACAAAAGTATATCACAAAGATTATTTAGGGAACCCAAACCAGGAGTAGAGCTGAACTCCATTTGGAGGTTAACATGGTGTGGGACAAGGCAAGAGAAAGAGTTAACAAAAATAGATTAATGAAGATGTTGCTGATAAACTGTTTTCAAGCTCTCACATTTTATATGTATTATTTTCCTTAATCTTCATATGAATTCTGTGTGGTTATTTATATTATTTTTCTTATTTTATATAAGAAAAAGAAGAATTTTTTTCCAAATTAAATTATTACTCACAGGAAATGCTATGGTTTTTTTGTGTCACCTCAAAAGTATGTATTGAAAACTTGATCCTCAATGTATCAATGTTGGGAGGTGGGGCCCAGTGAAAGGTGACTAGGCTATGAGGGTGAATGGATTAGTGCAATTATCATGGAATTGGGTTCCTTATAAAAGGGGGATGATGAGCAAGAAGGCCCTCACCAGATGCAGCCCCTTGATCCTGGACTTCCCAGCCTCCAGCTCCATAAGCTAAAAAATTTCTATTCATTATAAATTAACCAATCTGTGGTATTCTGCTATAGATGCACAAAATGGACTAAAACAGGAAGTAAAGGGACTGAAATTCAAATTCAGATCTGTCTTGCTTCATAGACATTGCTCTGAAGCACTACACTATCTCCTAATACAAAAAAAATGTTACCAGTCAGAAGATCAACTACAAAAATACTACATATTGAAGCAGCATGTATTTCACAGAACTTCTTTACATCGCTATCTTAGGTATCCAAATACTAACAATTACATGCAATAATAACTAATGGTAGAACACTAACAGCTCATGTTTCATGGATAAGACTGAGCCTCAGAAGATTAACAGTGTGGCTCAAGATCACACAACCAACTGAATAGTGGAAATCTAGCACCCGATCTCTGGACCTTCTAGGTCTACTATGAGTGTTTTTCCCACTACAGACTTCTCTGTCGCTATAGAATCTGGAAGAGTACTCTCAGAAGCCCGTGTGAATACACTTGGAGACTGTTATAGACTAAATTGTTTCACCTCAAATTTATATGTGGAAATTTTAACCAACCCCTAGTACCCTATAATGTATATGATTATATTTGGAGATAGAACCTTTAAAGAGGGAATTAAAGTTAAATGAGTAATAAAGGTAGATTCTAATCCAATTGGCCTAGTGGTTCTTATGAGAAGTTGAAGAGACATCAGGGATGTACATGCACAAAAGAAAGGCCATGTAAGGGCATAGTGAGAAAGCAACCATCTGCAAGCCAAGGAGAGAGTCCCCACGAGAAAATGAATCTGCTGATACCTTGATCTTGGACTTCCAAGTTCCAGAACTATGGGAAATTAATTTATCTTTCTTAAGCCGCTCAGACTGTGATATTTTGTTATTGTAGCCCTAGCAAACTAATACAAAGAGTGAGTTTACTGGTCTATGTGAGTTTTTGCTGAATGGTCTTACTTTTCACCCTGAGGGTGACAGTTACGGTAGAAACATCTATTTCTACTCTCACTTCAAATTTAAATGCAAAAGTGGTAAAGTGTATATACAATACATACAAGTGTGTGTGCATTTTTTTTTTAATCAGAGACTCACTCTGTCACACAGGCTGGAGTGCAGTGGCACACTCACGGCTACTACAGTCTCGACCTGCTGGGCTCAGTCAATCCTTCCACCTTAGCCTTCCAAGTAGCTGGAACCACAGGCGAGCGCTCCCATGCCCGGTTAATTTTTTGATTTATTGTAGAGGCAAGATCTCACCAAGTTGCCCAGATTGGTCTCGAACCCCTGAGTTCAGGCAATCCTCTTGCCTTGGCCTCCCAAAGTGCTTGGGATTACAGGCTTGAGCCACTATGCCTGGTCATGTGTGCATATTTATATGTATATCTGCATTTCTAGTACCAACAGAAAACATAGTTCCTACTCCCACTCCATAAGGACTTAGATTCACAGATTTTTATAAATTATTTTTGACAAACTCTCTTTATGGTATAGCAGCTGAGCATGGAACTGAACAGGTGAGCAGGGAATGAGCTGCTCTCACTGACTACTATCGCAGACTAAACTTGGCCACAGCTTCAGTGAAATCCAACTAAGAATGTGGGTTCCTTGACTGAAACCCTGATAAAGTATCTTAAGCAAATGCACTAAACAGGTTCAAGCAGAAAGAAGTAAAGGAATAAAAAGGAAACTGAAGAAGTAAAATGTAAATGTCCACATGTTAAGAGAGTCATTAAGCAATTATTTAATGATTTGGAGATACATGGTTAACTGATTCTAAAATACTTGTGGCAAACATCCTTTTTCTCTAGGACATTGTTTTGCCTTAGCGCTGGGGAGCATCTTCTGAGTTAGCAAAGCATGTTCACATAATATGTTATCATTTTTGAAACTCACAACAACTTATTATTAATAACTCTCCCCATTTGATAATAACAATGTTACAGAAAGATTTTGTATTTTTAAGTCCCATTGCATTTTTCTCTTCCTGTTGTTTATGGGAATTATAATCCATTTATGATTATATATGAATAATAGTTTATCTTCAAACTGAACTCCTGCCTATTCTCAAAAATATCTGGCATGTCCTAGGGTCAATGAGGATCAAACACCAGAGATGACCACTCCCTTGAGAGCTTTCTCTGGATGAACTAATTAATACTGAACAATGAAAAATCCATCCTCCCCCTGCAACCATACAGATAGGCAACCACCCCTCAATATGGTAAAATAAGCTTGCACTGACCAAAATATTTTCAAGAAGTCATTTGTTATGGTAAATGTTTTTGGGCATCACTGCCCACACCCATCTGCAATGATTTATCTCCTGCCAAAACCATTTTTTTTTTTTTGAGTTGGAGTCTCACTCTGTCGCCCAGACTGGAGTGCAGTGGCCGCTCCCGGCCACCGCAGCCTCGACCTGCTGGGCTCCAGCGATCCTTCCGCCTCAGCCTTCCGCGTAGCTGGAACTACAGGCGCGTGCTACCACGCCCGGCTGATTTTTTTTTGATTTATTGTAGAGATGAGGTCTCGCTTGCCCAGGCGGGTCTCGAACCCGCGGGCTCAGGCAATCCACTCACCTCAGCCTCCCAAAGGCGCGGGATTACAGGCTGAGCCACCGAGCCCGGCTCATAGTATTTCTTTATTATACTTTTCATATTAGTAGAATCTGTAATGATGTCTTCTTTTTCATTTCTGATGTTAGTAGTTTGTATTCTCTTTTTTTTCTGTTAGCCTAGTTAGAGCCTTATCAGTTTTCTTATTCTTTTCAAAGATCAGCTTTTGAGTTTATTCATTTTCTATTTTGATTTTCTTTTTTTGATTCATTGCTTTCTGCTTGACTGGTTATTATTTATTTTCTTCTACTTACTTTGAAATGAATTCACCTTTTTGTATAACTTCCTAAGGTAAAAATTTGGATTATTGATTTTAGAACGTTCTTCTTTTTGAATATGTGCTTTCAATTCTACTTTTTTTTTTATGTAGTAGTTTTACTGCATTCCACAACTTTTAATGTTATGTTTTCATTTTTAGTTGTTTATTTCAAAATGTTTCTTTTTTTTTTTTTTTTTTTTGTCTTAGAGTCTCACTCTGTCACCCAGGCTTGAGTGTAGAGGCAGACTCATGGCCACCGCAGCCTCAAAACATTTCTTAATTTATCTGGATATTTTTTATTTGATCAATGTGTTACTTAGAAGCTTGTTGTTTAATCTCTACATGTTTAAGAATTATTCAGTTATCTTCCTGGATAATTGGTTTCTAGTTTAATTATGTTGTGATCTGAGAGTAGACATTATTTGATTTCTATTCTTTTGCATTCATTAATGCATATTTTATGGCCCAGAATGTGATCCTTCTTAGTGAATGTTCCAAGTGAGCTTCAGTAGAATATATATTAAGCTGTAGTCAGATAAAGAACTCTATAGATGCCAATTGTATCCTGCTAATTCAAGGTGCTGTTGAGTTCAACTATGAACTGGTTTTATGCCTGCTGTATTTGTTCATTTCTGATAGAGGAGTGTTGGAGCCGCCAACTATAATGGTGGATTAATCTTTTCTTTTTTTAATTTTTTTTAGTTTTATTAGTTTCTGCCATATGTAGATTGAGGCTTTATTGTTGAACACACACACATAAAAATTGTTTTGTCTTTATGTAATGCTCTCTTAATTCCTGATAACTTTTCTTGCTTTGAAATCTGCTCTGTCTCAAATTAATATCATTACATTTATTTTAAGTTCATTAGTATATTTTTTTCATCCATTTACTTTTATTTCTTATGTCTTCATATTTACACTAAAGCCCAGACTTCACCATTTTGCAATATATTCATTTAACAACACTGCAGTTGAACCTTGTAAATTACATTAAAAAATAATAATAAAATGAGTTTTCTGTAGACAATATATGGTTAGGTCTTTTTTTTTTAATTCACTCTGAAAATTTCTGTTTTTCCACTGGTGAATTTAGGGTATTGATGCTCAGAATGATTACTGATATGGTAAGATTAATATCTACCATATTTGTTACTATTTTCCATTCATTGCACTTGTTCTTTAGTCTTGATTTTGTCCCATACTCTTTCTCTACCTTTCAGGGTTTTAATTGAGTATTTTTTTTATTCTATTTTCTCTTTTTTCCTAGTCTATCATTTAAACTTTTTTTTTTTTTTACTTTTTTTAGTCGTTGCTCTAAAGTTTATAATATATATTTACAACTAAATCAAGTCTACTTCCATTTCACTTCACAAGGTAGTATGAATGCCATGTAATAACAAAAAATCCGAATTCCCCCTTCCCATCACTTGCTTCATTTTTGTCATTTATTTTACTTGAAAAAAGATACCTGCACACACATTTATTGCAGCATTATTTACAATAGCAAAAACATGGAACCAACAGTGCTTCCCATTGAAAGAGGACTAGATAAAAAAATGTGACACATATATATGATGGACTATTACCCAGCCATAAAGAAGGACAAAATTATGAACTATACAGCAACTTGGATGGACTTAGAGTCTATAATACTGAGTGACCTATCACAGAAACAAAGAACTGAGTACCACCTGTTCTCACTCATAAGCAGACTTTGAACAATTATCCTAATACTGTAAGAAAAAGATTGGCAGTAGTGAGAAACTGCCAGGGGGAGAGCACACCTCATCAACAAGGGTACCTGCATAATGAACATTTGTATACCTAACCCTAAATTGTACCCAATATCTTTAAAATTAAAAATTTAAATATTAAAAAAAACATAGGAATATGAATATCAATATCAATATAAATGTGCATAATCAATATATCATTACTATTATTATTTTGAACAAACTGTTATCTGCTAGTTCAATTGAGATTTTAAGAAATGCATGTTTTTATTTTACCTCTATGAATTTTTTGATAGTCTTCCAGTCTTTATGTGATCTGTGTTCTGACATTTATTGTTTTCTGTCCTTCTAAATAACTCATTTTAACCTTTCTTGCAAGGCAAGCTTACTGGCAACAAATTTCCTCAATTTTGAGAAAGTCTTTATTTCTTTTTTTTTTTTTTTTTTTTTTTTGAGTTGGAGTCTCACTCTGTCGCCCAGACTGGAGTGCAGTGGCCACTCCCAGCCACCGCAGCCTCGACCTGCTGGCCTCCGGCGATCCTTCCGCCTCAGCCTTCCAAGTAGCTGGAACTACAGGCGCGCGCTACCACGCCCGGGTGA
Source organism: Tarsius wallacei (assembly GCA_963574415.1). Lineage (NCBI taxonomy): Eukaryota > Metazoa > Chordata > Mammalia > Primates > Tarsiidae > Tarsius > Tarsius wallacei. Next base: position 4,256 of record CAUYQG010060138.1, on the reverse strand, counting down.
TTTTTTGATTTTATTGTAGAGATGAGGTCTCGCTTGCCCAGGTGGGTCTCGAACCCACGGGCTCAGACAATCCACTCACCTCAGCCCCCCAAGGGCGCGGGATTACAGGCTGAGCCACCGAGCCCGGCTCATCTTTATTTTTGAGGGATAATTTTTCAGAGTACAAAATTCTAGTTGGTGTTTTGTTTTGTCCGGACATTTTGAACATTATACTGTATTCTTTTCATGCTTGCAAGTTTTCTGAGGAAGGTTCAATGTAATTTTTATCTTCGTTCATCTATAGGTAAGGTTCTCCCACTGTTTTTGTCAGCATTTTCTCATCTTTGATTTGCTGTACTTTGAAAATGATAAGCTTAGGTGTATGTTTTCTGGCATTTATTCTGCTTGGTGTTCTCTAAGCTTCTTGGATATGTGGCTTGGTGTGTGGCGTGGATTTGGGAAAATTATCAATCATTTTGTTTAAATATTTATTTGATTCTTCTCTATAGTCTTGTTCTATTATTCCCTTTTGCCATTTTCCCATATCCTTGGGTATTCTGTTCTGTTTTTGGTTTTTTTTGGTTTTTGTCTTTGTTCTCTTCATTTTTCAATCTTCAAAGTTTTTGTTTTGTTTTGTTTTGTTTTGTTTGAGTTGGAGTCTCACTCTTGTCACCCAGACTGGAGTACAGTGTCACGCTCATGGCCACTGCAGCCTCTCCTCTTCCTGTTTGGCTTCGATGATCCTTCCACCTCAGCCTTCCAAGTAGCTGGAACTACAGATGCATGCCATCATGCCCGGCTAGTTTTTGTGATTTATCGTAGAGAGGAAGTCTCACCACGTTGCCCAGGCTGGTCTCGAATGCCTGGGCTCAGGCAATTCTCTAGCCTCAGCCTCCCAAATGCTGGGATTACAGGCTGAGCCACCATGCCTGGTCAGTCTTCAAAGTTTTATTGACATATCCGCAAGCTCAGAAATGTTTTCTTCAGCCATTCTCAGTCTACTAGTAAGTCCATCAAAGGCATTCTTCAATTCTATTACAATGTTTTTGATCTCTAGAATTTCTTCTAATTTCTTTCTCAGAATTGCCATTTCTCTGCTTCCATTGCCCTCTGTTCATGCAAATGGCCAACTTTATCCATCAGTACTTCGCATCTTAATCATAGCCATTTTAAATTCCTAGGCTGCTGATTCTAGCATCTAACATCTCTGCTGTCTGGTTCCAGTGCTTACTCTGTCTCTTCAAATTGTGTTTTTTGTCTTTTAAAATGTCTTATAATATTTTATTGATAGTTGGGCATAATGTATTAGGTAGAAGGAGCTGCTTTAAACAGGTCTCTAGTAATTTGGTGGTAATGTGATGGGGCAGGAAAGGACTTTACAGTTTTATAATACACTCTCAAGTTTTAATAAGCCTTTATCCCTGGACTGTGAATTTTACAAGTGTTTCTCAAGTTTTTTTCCCGCTTTAGTTGGGACAGGATGGCCTGGAGTTGGGTATTACTGTTTCCTACATGGAAAGCTAGAGTTGACTGGAGTTGGGTATTTCCCTCTCTCAGGGCAGTTAGGCTCTGAAAACAGCTGAGCATGTTAAGTTCTGGTTAATTCATTTCTATGGAGGGCAGGTCTTGTTAAGAAGAACACAGGGCTCTGGGATATCTCAAAATGTTTTATTTTCTCCACCTTCTGCCAGAAGCATGAGGGGGCATTTCTGCAGTATTTAACGTGAGAATATTGTTGAGCTCCTGGAGGTAAATTTTGCAGTTTTTTGTGCCCTCTCTTATGCCTGGGCAAAGAAAGTATTTTTTAAACTCTCATAGTTGTCCACACTGAGCCTCTAGCAAATTATCATACAATTTTGGTTTTCCTGTCTATGGCAGATTCAGTTCGGAAATCTTTGCTCTGATGAACTTCAATGTTTTGTATGAACCTACCTGTCTCTCTAGTCTAAGGGGCAGCAGTTTGCCCTGTGTATTGCCCTCTCAGTTCTAAGAAGAATTGATCATTTTTCAGTCTGTCCATCTTTTTGCCTGTTTTTAGAACAGAGTGGCGACTCCCAATATTTTCCATTATACATGTGGAACCAGAAACCAGAAGTCTCATACTATTAAGTTTTTATAATAAAGTCTATGAAAGAAATCTTCCTATGTTTTAAGAAATATCCATCAGGCATGGTGGCTCATGCCCATAATCCCAGCACTTTGGGAGGTCGAGGTGAGAGGATTGCCTGAGCCCACATTCAAGCCCAGCCTAAGCAACTTGGCAAGACCTCATCTCTACAATAAATCAAAAAATTAGCTGGGTGTGTTGGTGTGTGCCTGTAGCTCCAGCTACTTGGAAGGCTGAGGCAGAAGGAAGAAAGGATCACTGAGATCAAGGCTGCACTGGCTGTGAGTGTGCCACTGCACTACAGTCAAGGTGACAGAGTAAGACCCCAACACCAAAAAAAAAAAAAAAAAAGAAAAGAAAGAAAAAGAAATATCCAAGCAGATGTTAATTAATTTTTTATGATGAAAAAGACTTTGGATCAAATAATTTGGAGAAATACCGAGTTAAGAAAATTAAACAATTTTTTTTTATTAGTAACTTTAGTACTCCTTGGAAGTTTTGTTGTAAATCTCCAAGATTACCATTTAGTCCATAGTATTCCTCTAAACGTCTTCAATTATTAAATAGTGTTAAACCCAGAAAGTCACTTGGGCAAATTGATATACTCAATATCATTAGTTCTTAAAGTGTGGCTTCCAGAGCAACTACTTCAACGTTGATACCTCCCAGGTCAATGTTGACAGAAAAGCAAATTGTTGGGTCTTATCCCATACCTACTGAATCAGAATCAGGGGGTGGGGCTCATGTTCTATGTGTTAACATGTCCAACAGGTGGTCCTGATGCATCCTGACACTTTGAGATCCACTGCTTTATTCCACATATGACTTCAGTAATCCTATGCTTCCTTTCAGAACAGATACTTACTGTAAGTGATGAATTTAATGAGTAAATGAGTTAACATTGGGAGCTGTATTATCACTGACACTAGAGACACAATTTCTCCCTGTGGAGTTTTAAATGCTTAGTTAGAGTAATTGAAGAGACATGAACAATGTTTAGTCGCTCTGAAATACTTCACTAAAGACATTGACATCAAAATCAAAGGTGTTTAATTGATAGGAAAAATATAGGTATTTTCTCACTCTCCTGTCTGTCAGTCTTATAATTTACAGCCTAAGAGATTTCTTTTCAAATGAGCATCCAAGAAGTAAATGTGCTAAATGTTAACATCTGTTCTGAAGTAATTTGTCAGAGTTACCATACAGAGATGAAGTGAAACTTTCTTAAATGCCCATTTAAGCTACTTATGTTTGCATGTGTTAGTAACGAATGCTAAGTACTTGACAACTTGATGTGTTGTTTGCAGGGAAATTCAAAAATCCCAGTGAAATGGTAGTATATTACAGTTTTGTAATTATTAATAAGAATATTTATGGAATATCAAAATGCTTATTACATAAGTGTGCGTTGGGGAGAGGGTATTAGTTCTTATGTGCATTGCGGGGAATGAATCAATGACAGCTTTAGTTGACTAACTGTAACTTATTCAGACGGCCAAAAAAACAGATTGGCTATTTCCTAGCACTTAAAATTTTATTAAGAAAATATCCATCAAAGTAACCTATTGGACCTTTAGGAAGAGATAATTCTGTCACAGTTGGAGAGATCATGTAGGTCAACAGATTTAAGGATTAAATTAAGGATTGAAGCCAACCAAATAAAACAAAACCAGTCCCCCATGAAAAGATTACTGAGTTAACCAACAGCTTTGATGTGTTACTGCTTCATCTTTATTGAAAGCTTAATGCATTCTATTGTGGAAGAAGGTCTGATATAAGATGTGCTAGCCTTATACTTCTAGTAGTCTCTTTCCAAAATTGTTTCCTACATAATTCAGCCAGATTATGTCAGTTAAAACAGTAAGCCTATGAAGTCAAGGAGCATGTAAATAAAAAAGCTTAAATAAATTCTATCATTATCAAATATGGGCAATTCTGTTTCAAATAAATTACTTGGGTTTGAATATGGAAAACTTACATAAATTAAGCTAAGCTCTTATTGGCCATTCATTCATGGGCTGTTTATTGCTTTTTTTTTTTTTTTTTTTTGAGTTGGAGTCTCACTCTGTCACCCAGACTGGAGTGCAGTGGCCGCTCCTGGCCACCGCAGCCTCGACCTGCTGGGCTCCGGCGATCCTTCTGCCTCAGCCTTCCAAGTAGCTGGAACTAC
>CAUYQG010060135.1:0-17981 GCA_963574415.1 Tarsius wallacei | reverse complement strand
GTTGGTGGTGGAAGCTTTGTTGAAGATGAGTTGGTTGACAAGTTGAGGTTTTGCTTCTAGAATCTCTATCCTGTTCCATTGGTCTATATGCGGTTTTCAGGGGAAATGGTTCCAGTTTCTGTCTGTTTAGCAGTATGTAGGCTATGGGTTTCTCATAGATGGCTCTTACTATTTTGAGGTATGTTCCATCTATGCCTAGATGTTCAAGAGTTTTTATCAAGAAGGAGTGCTGGATTTTATCAAAAGCTTTTTCTGCATCTAATTATATAATCATGTGGTTTTTGTCTTCACATCTGTTGATGTATTTAATTATGTTTATGGTCACATGAATGTTGAACCAGCCCTGCATCCTGGAGATGAATCTTCCTTGGTCATGGTGGATGATTTTTGAGATGTATTTTGAATCCGGTTTGCTAGGATCCTGTTGAGAATTTTAGCATCTATATTCATCAAGGATATTGGCCTATAGTTCTCTTTCTTTGTTGGATCTTTACCTGGTTTGGGTATCAATGTGATGTTAGCTTCATAAAATGGTTTGGAGAGAGTCCCATCTTTCTCAATTGCCTGGAATACTTTCAATAGGATTGGTATCATTTCCTCCTTGTATGTTTTGTAGAATTCTGCTGGAATGCCATCTGATCCAGGACTTTTTTTGGTAGGTAGTTTTCTTATGACATAGTCAATTTTCTGGATTATTTGTCTATGTAGGGTCTTGATTTCTTCTTGTTTCAACCTGGGGAGGTTGTGTGATGCCAGAAAGTCCTCCATTTCCTTTAGGTTTTCAAGTTTGTTTCCATACAAGTGTGCATAGCAGTCTCTGATGATCTTTTTGGTTTTATTTTAAAGCAGGTTTTATTAAGAGAACAGAAAAGCTCCCACAGTGGGAGGGGACCCCAGGGTTTGCCCTAATCTTTTGTATTTCTTTGGGGTCAGTTGTGACTTGATCTTTTTCATAGATTCTGAATGTGCTTATTTGGGCTTTTTCTCTCTTTTTCTTGGTCAGTTAGCTAGGAGTCCATCAGTCTTGTTTGTCCTTTCAAAGAACCAGCTTTTTCTTTCATTGATTTTTTTTTTTGTATTCTACATTCCGAATTTTGTTTCATTCTTTTTTGGACTATTCCACTCTTCCTGGACATGTTTCCAATTTTTGATATTACAAATAATGGCATATCATTTTTAAAGGCAAATTAGGCCAAGCACAGCAGCTCACACCAAGAACAGCAGCTCACCCAGCACTTTGGGAGGCTGAGGTAAGAGGATTGCTTGAGCCCAGGAGTTCAAGATCAGCCTGGGCAACATAGCGAGACCTCATTAAAAAAAAAAAATCAAAAAATTATCTGGGCTAGATGGCATGCTGCTGTAGTCCCAGCTACGCAGGAAGCTGGGGTGAAAGGATCACCCGAGCCCAGGAGGTCAAGGCTGCAATTAGCTGTGATTGTGCCACTGCACTCCAGCCTGAGAGAGAGAGTGAGACCACAACTCAAAATAAATAAATAAAAGACGGATTACTATATACTAAAGACACATATATAAGTTTGGCATTTCCATACATATATTAAAAATATGCTTTAAAAGGAAAATATTATTTGTATTGACTTGTTTTTAGTTAGGTTATTAATATCTTTCTGAATACTTGGGTTTCATGTGAAAATTTAGGACATGCCAGGTGTGCCTGTTAGTGAGTGTGGATTTGAACAAATGTCAAATGGTTACACTAGTGTTTGGCACTTTGAAAGTGCTCAATAAGTGAAAGAATAGTATTAATAAAAATAATAATGCTAATAACAGCAGAAATTTTTGATTATTTTTCTTTATCTGGACATTTCATTAAGGAATTTGAAAGCAGGTGACTACATTTATTCTTTAGTCAGTCCATGCCTTACACAGTTATTGAGTAGCTATCCCATTCCGGTCATTACAGTAAGAATTTGTACCTGTCGCAGATCCATACACTGAAGACCTGAGTAAAGTAATAAAGGGCAACTGGGAATCTAACCAGGTCTCAAGAGAAGTGCTAGAATTCTAGGGAGGGGACAGCAAAATGTCTTTAGGGGCCAAAAGCCGGGGAGCCCTCACCTTGGGAGACTTGAGGCTTAACCCAGACTTGGAGCTTCCACACAAAGTTCCGTCAAACCACAAGATGGAGACAAATCACAAATCACTGGTAGCGATCCCCTAAACCCCGATGAGGAGAAGAGATAGGAAGTGAATCTGCTCCCCTACACGCATGCACATTTCCCTGGGGGGCTTTCCAGGAGGTTAGAGGAGAAAGGGAAGCCTGAGGAGAGGGTCCTCATACAAGGAGAGGCACCTGTTTATAGAGATAAATAGGGTAACATGACAGAGAGGGACTGGAGGTAGGTGGTTTCTTTAGCAAAGTTGGCCTGGGAAGCCTTTCTGAATTGGTACCCCATGAGTTGTGAGCGGGTGATGCACTGGGGCATTAATGTTATGATCTTGGGCAGGAGGATTCCAGGGAAGATAGTGGCTGCAGCTTAACGAAAAAAGGAAGAGTGGAGAGAAAGAGGTTGGAGAGACGTGAGGTGTCAGATCATATAGAACCTTGTCAGGCAGAAAAGAATGGAGACTATTATTTAAGCACAAAAGTCTGAACAGGGGAGTGACACGACGGATACAGATGGGAGAAGTAAAATCTCAGTAATTCCCAAACTGGTCATTCTTCAATCTCATCCCATTTCCTGCTGTCTGTTCCTGCTGAAGCCTCAAAAGAAGTTAGTTCCCAAAGGGGGCTAAATCCTCCTCATGTGTATTTCCCATTAATGCTGATGTCTGACCCTATCCATCCCGTCTCATGTCTCACACGCTGGCCTCCATTTGCTGCTGAGCAGTGATGGTGCAGTGGAAGGAATACGGAATCCCAGCCATCTCCCTTATGTTTGGCCTTTGGCAATTAAGTCATGTGAATCCTAGTTTCCTCCTCTGTAAAATGGCAACATTATACTTGCGGACTGGTTGTAAGGAAGAAATGACAGAATGTACGTGTAAGAGAATGATCTTTTCTGTCTTTGCTTGTATTTGGGTTTGTAATACAAGACAGTAGCATATGTCACCTCCAAGACCCTGCCTCTTATGGCTTTGGATTTTCCAAAGCCTGAAGTTTACTTGACATTATGCCAGGTGTCCCAAACATTGTGCCGGGGGGAGAGAGAGGCAGGAAGGTAAGGCAGAGAGGAGAGCTTCTTCCAAACTGAGGAGGGCACAGTGGTCTGTGGGTCCGAAGAGAGCTCTGCTCCCTCGCAGCAGCCAAGGCAGGTGGGGAGGCTCCGAGGAGGTGAGGATGTGGCCATGTGGTGCATTTTTATAGTTCTGCTCCCAAGCACTGGGATGGCTCCTCATCAAAGGATCCCCTGCCCAAGCTTGGTGCAGAAGCAACAGAGCTGCTACTCAGAAAGGGTCATATGGGTTAAGACCTGAGCATGCTTGGAGCACCCAGTCTAAGCAGATGCAGGGAGACAGAAGGGGCTTCTCCAAGGCCTCAGCACTGTGTCAGGGCACAGATCCTTGGAGAGAGAAAAGCCCCAATGATGACTGAGATTGAATTTAAAATCAGCCTCATGGTGGGAGTGGGGAGTATGTTTTAAGTTGGATTTAAGATAATTTAAAGAAAGTTACTGGGGGTTTTTTTGCACTCTGTGCACTATTTTCTTGATTTTTGTAGATCAGGATTCAAAGCCACCACACGTGAAAAGCATGTACCACATTGCCTGGCATATTGCATGTGTTCAGCCAATATTATTAAAACCAGCTACAGAGCAGTGGGGGCAGGCTGGGTTTAAACAAAATGAATTAAATAGGATCCTACAAGTGTATTCATGCCCGTTATGTTTCAGACAATATGACAGATGTTGGAGAAATGCAAGACACAGACTTCCCTTGCCCTAGAGGAACAGTTAGTGGCAAAGGCAGACACATACGCAGTTAACTCAGACACATGGCACATATTGGGGATTGGGACTGGGGAGGCTTCACAGAAGACGTGACATTAATCTGGAGACGGGAAAGAAAGGGTGAAATTTTGATTCGTTGGCAGAGGAAGTCAGGCCCCGCACAGAGAATAGTTTGTGCAAAGGTTTGTATAAACAGGTATTGAGAATCTTTTGTGACTTTAGCATTGACTATTTTCAGAAGGAGCTATTAGAAGTATGGTTAGGCTGGACATGGCAGCTCAAGCCTGTAATCCCAGCACTTTGGGAGGCCGAGGCGAGAGGACTACCTGAGCTCAGGGGTTCAACACCAGCCTGGGCAACTTGGTGAGACCTCGTCTCTACAATAAAAAAAAAAAATAAGCCAGGCATGGTAGGGTGCACCTGTAGTTCCAGCTACTTGGAAGGCTGAGGCGGAAGGATCGCCTGAACCCAGCAGGTCGAGGTTGTGGTGGCTGTGAGCGTGCCTGCACTCCAGCCTGAACAACAGGGTGAGACTTTGACTCAAAAAAAAAAAAAAAAGTATGGTTAAAATAGTACATTGAGGACAGTTTAAGAAAGATTTTCACCCTGTAGATAATGGAGCACCTATAAGAATTGAAGCAAGAGAAAAGGAAAAATAAACTATTTTACAAGCTTCCAGAGAGAGAAAGAGAGAGAGAAACAGATTACAGTTTCATGGCACTGAATATCTTTTGGCTTGTCAACAATAACCCTGGAAACTAAGGGACTATGGAGAAATATCTTAAGAATTCTGATGGAAATGATTTCCAACCTTGACTTTACACCCATACAAGTTGTTATTCAAATGTGAGAGTAGAATAAATACATTTTCTGATATATAGAGCATAGAAAGTTTGCCTTGTATGCACTCTTTCTCAGGAAGCTAAAAGAGGATGTGCCTCACTAAAATAAGGCAGGCCACAAAAGGGCAATTATTGGATACAAGAAACAGAAAGTACAACTCAGAAGACAGATGAATCCTGACAAGGATAGTGAAGGCTGATCCCAGAATGACGGCCGTATCATTGAAGGCAACCAGTTAAAAACTGGAGCAGACAGAAGGTTCTGGGAGAGTTTTATTTATGGTAAAATTGACAGACTACCTGATGTGTCCGATTGTACTGTGAAGAAACTTGTCATTCATTAATGATAGGCACAAATAAAAGCAAGCAAAGAGAAAACAGGACAATTGTTAACTCCAGGGAAGTAAAAAGTCATCTAGGAAAGGAAGAGCAAGTCAGATTCACTCTGTGGTTTGCTTGTAAATGGTCATAATACTATAAGCACCAAACATCGACCCAGCCAAAATCACAATGTAGCTACATTAAAGAAGGGGGTATGAGAAGGGGGCATGTGTGTTCTTTGAGAATGAAAAAACATCTAAATCCTCCTCTTTCACAGTGGGAGGTAAAGCGATGAAGCCTAAAGCAGAAAAATCTAGATGTAGCAACCCAAACACGTTATCTAGAGATGGGAGGTCAATACCAACAGAATCCATTGAAAGAGCTAAAGCGCTTGCCTATGAGGAAAGGACATGGTAGGAAAAGGGGCTGGAGGTTGGCATTTCTGTAGCAAATCTTGCATAACTATTTGACCCTTAAACTATGCGTGTAGCACCATTTTGTTAAAAACTAAAATTGAAAGAGAAAGTAGATCAGAAAAATGGATCTGGAGGCAGCCCATGCATAACACTCTTTCAGAGAGCGTGACTGGGAGGAACTTGGGTGAGGGAAGGCTGGGTTAGAGGACAAAGGGGGGTTTGATGTCCTCATTATGTGGGAGAGATGACATGTTTATTACCTATAGAAGGATCATGCATACATAGGAGAGAGGGTGACTATTAAACATCTTCAGACTTCAGGGATCCCTGCTTCCAAAGGCTTCTAGTAGCACCAGACTGCGTCAGTGAGTCCCAGTTACCAGACCACAGCCTAGGTCCAGGATGGTCGCGTGAGAATCATCCAGAGTGTGTTAAAAGTTACAAAAAAGAGTCTAAAAGAGAGGGAAGGGAGTCAGATAAAGAATACAGGACAGGTTTGTTGTTGTTGTTGTTTTTAAATGAAAGACTATTTACCTAGAGACTAGAAGGAAAAAATGTAAGTATAAAGGAAGATACATAAATCTACAAGATTTGGAATTGTTCCTAGAAATTCCAGTGACCTCTGGAATTTATGCATAATGAAAAAAAGCACACTTCTTTTGGTCAGAACAAGACACTTTTAATGACTCTTAGGCTTAGGACAGAGATCAGAGAAACACCTTTCCAATGATGTAAAAAGTTAACTTTAAAGCAAAAGATCAGCAGAGATCAGGGAATGTTGGGGACAGACACATCTTGTGGTGTCTTCTTAGAACCAACCCATTTCTCTTTCTCTCAGAACAACCAGACTCCTTGTCCCAGGGGTCAACAGCCACATTTGTGCTGTGGGAGCTTGTTCCCTTGCTCTAAGAACTTAGGGCTTAGATGGACACCTCCTCCCAGTTTGGTCAGTTTATTTTCCTAAGAATTTAAAACTATGACCAGAAGACACAATCTCTATGGGCAGTGAAAGAGGAGGTGATATAAACTCAGGAGCTGTAGGGTGAACATGTTTGCTGCAAAGGCCAGTCCATCCACAGAAAGAGAGAGAATATGGATAACAGGAAGAGGGATCTGGAGATCACAGACCACGTGACCCAGAGAGCACCAGGCTCCGAGTCTGGTTCCTGTGAGGTCTGGCTAAAATCCATTCTTGGGTTGTGTGCACTACCCCATGTTTATATTGTAAATGTTCTCTACTTTGCGTGTGACCATGTTACAAGAGTTTCTGTTAGGAGGAAACAAAAGCCTTGCCTAAGCTGACCTTCTCCACTTCCATCAGGGTCTTCTGATCACTGATTTCTCCCAACTCATTCTTTCTTAGGAAGCCCACCAAGTCCTCCATAATCTCTTGGTTTCTTTCTTTTCTAAGATCAAATGCTCACAATTCAAACCCTCATCTTGCCCCTAATGCTTGGATCTTGATCAGCTTTGATGCCCTAACAGACCCACCCAGTTTCTTGAGAATGCTTCCTGGTATACCTCAGACTTCAGGGATCCCCCTTCCAAAGACTTCCAGTAGCACCAGACTATGTTAGTAGGTCCCAGTTACCAGACCATAGCCTAGGTCCAGGATGGGCGCATCAGAATCATCCAGAGTGTGTTCAAAGTTATAGACTCCCTCTCACTGCTCCTCCCACCTCTGAGACTCTAATTCAGTAGGTCTGGGTGATGCCTGTACTTGTGAAAGGCTCTCAAAAGATTCTTATGTGAATTCCAGTTTGAAAACCACTAATCTATACTACTCGTTTGATATTTAACATAAACTCATGTTGTTACTTATCTCTTTGTGTGTTTTTAATTCTGTTCACAGTATACTAAAATCTTCCAGGCCACATATTTAGAGTGTCCAGGTGGATCTGCCTTAGCTCTCCCCTCTTACCAGATACCTTGCTGATGGACCCTGCCACCCTCCTACCTGATATGACTGACCCCATGGAGGGAAGTAGCCGTCCTATCCAAGCCTTGGACCTCTGTTGTCATGCATGGGACCCCAGGGAAGGTTGAAAAATGAGATGATATCATGACTGGACACCAATGGCCTCTTCATACAAGTAAATCCAGGCAGGAGTGGAGTCCCCATGAGGCTTTTTTCTTCCTGTGCCCTTCAGAACTGTCATTGGTTGAGGAAATCACAGGGAACAGGATACGTTGCATCCCTTTCAGGACACATCTGAATTCAGGAGGCAAATTTTACAAAGTCCAAGTGAAATGGCGCATTCACAAAGTAGCACACAATGGGTCCAGTGGAGCAAGACACAGCTGGTCCAGCCTGAGGACAGCTACCAACCCCTAGCACCATGTGGTCACACTTAGTGGTTGCCACCCAGAGTCCCCTCCTCCTGGTCCCCACATGCCTCGCTCCCTGGGAAAATTGGCCAAGGCCTGGTTAAAAAAAAAAAAAAAAAGGATACAATGTAAACAGCAGTAAAGAATTTAGGGCCGCTAACCAGAGCTTTGGGCAGAACAAGTGTGTGTGTGTATGTGTGTGTGGTGTGTGTGTGTGGTGAAGGGGGAAGGGGAGCTGGTGGGTGTCCCACAAATCCTGCCATTAGTACTAGAGACAAAAAGGAGGAAACCCACAGGACAAAAGTTGATCCCATTCAAAGTCAGCATAGTGGGGACACACTTAGTAGACTGTGGCACTTAGCACACAAGGACTGTCAGAAGTTGTAAGGAATCCTCAGAGTATCTTCCACAATCAATTTCTCTTGGCAGGGTCATTACCTGAAGTAACAAAAAAACCATATGACTGAGGTTGTTCAAACTCTGAGGGACTGCCTCCCCCAAAGTCTCACTCCCTCACCCACCTCTGCTTTTCTCCTCCCTACCTACTGCTGGTCTACATCTCCCTTCCTCCCTTTCTTCCCTTTCCTCCCTACTGAATCTCTAATTCTGACTCTGGAAGTCCTGCTTAGAGTCATCACTTTCCTCCCCAACCTCCCAGACTCCCGGGGCCCCTGCACCTGGGGCATGGGACACGCATGTTCCTGTGATGATGAGGACGGTGCCCATGAGGAAGCCCACCAGGCCGATGGCCAGGCCCAGGGCACAGACCAGGGTCTCCATGGTGGCTGCTGGCGGGGTAGGCAGCTGGGGCTCTGGGAGAGAAAGGAAGAGGTCGGGGGTACAGGGAAGGGTTTCTAGAGCAAAGGAAACACCAGGGTGGGAGGGTAGGCTGGGGAGAGGGCTGCGTACCCCAGTGCCTGAGGAGTGGCTCGACCAGGCCCCAGTGCTCCACCTGGCAGTCATAGACGTCCTCAGCTGAGGGTATGAAGGTCAGATAGTGGAACTTGCGGAACGAATGGTCAGGCTGGGAATAGAAGCTGGTCTGGGCCACTCCCTCGGTGACTGGTTGACCATTGCGCAGCCAGGTGATATTGATCACAGGGGGGAAGATGTTGTCCACGATGCAGATGAGGATGTTGGGCTGGCCCAGCTCCACCCGAGACTTGGGGAGCACCATCACCCTTGGAGGCACTAGGAGGAATGAGTGAGGGCCTGAGTCTCAGAGGCTCATCCCTTATAGCTGGGCCTCACTAGGACTGGGGTTAGGGAATGTTTCCTCCTATTTGGCCATCTGTGGGCAAGGAATGCTCTGGCACAGTGAATACTGGCATAGGAAAGAAGGAAGAGAGACTGTGTAAGGAGCGGGACACCAGGAGTTCCTATACATGACTGGCCCCTCGGTGGGAGTCCAGGGGAAAGGGGTCATCCTTCAAGAAGCAAGAGGGTTCTGAAAGGGTCTGGAAGCTCTAGGGCCTCCTGGGAAAGAAAAGGGTTGAACCCAACAGCACAGACTCTGAGAGAGCATGTGCCAGAGTGATGGAGGCCTGGGGGGTGGGAGGAAGTTTCTCTTGTCCTCCCCACCTGACTGCGTGGGCAGAGGAGGGCCAGATACCGTTGGTGGCTCTGGTGCGGTTGGAGCGTTCCACCAGGACATCCAGATGGGCTCTGATCACGGCGATGCCGGCCAGCCCATTCTGTGGGTCAAAGCGGGCGAAGTCAGCAAACTCAGGCAGACGCCACATGGCCTCACTTTTCTTCAGGTCCACAGTGAACAGCTGCTCCCCATCAAATTCATGGGTGAACTGGCCTGAGGCACCGTAAGACTGATAGAAGGCTGGTCCATAGGAGCCCATGTGGTCAGCTGTATTGGGTGAGTTCAGGGCCGAGGAGAGAGAAGAACCGTAACAGCTTCATCTACGAAATCTGCTATGTTAGGTCTGGGCCCCATCCTGGGCTCTGTGTGGGGACAGAGACCTGTTCTGATACTGAGTTGGCCCCCGGAGGGTGGAAGGGAGAGGGTGGAGGGGGAGAGGCACATCTCATCACACTGTGATCAGCACAGAGACAGGAGCTGTCTAGAACATCAGGCTGGGAAGAGCAGAGGCTGCCTAAAATCGTGCTTGAAATTCCAGAACTCAAACCTTGACTGAGATCATCTGCTCTGGCTGTGGTGTGAGGCTGTGTGTGTGAGCTGTGGGGTCTGGGGTAGAATGAGGAGGAAATGATCGAGGACAGGAGAGTAGGAGCGTCACACAAAGATGCTATGCAGGTGGGTGTGAGGGAAAACAGGCCACAACTGGCAGGAGTAGGAAATAAGCTTTGACCCAGAGACCAAGGGGATAGAAAAAGGCAGCCCCAGGCAATACAACGAGCACTGGACAGAGAGTCGAAGGTCAGGTTCACGTCCTAACTTTTTAATCTCAGATCATTATAACTGAACATGTCTCTTCCATAACTGAAAGCCAGTTTTCTGGAAATTGGGGTTTAGGTCTTAACTGGTAAGGTTCCTGTAGAAGTCTGTAAAGTTATTTGTTTAACAGTCATCAAAGGACTACCATGTACTCAGCACAATGCCAGGCAAGGACAATAAAACAAAAAAAGATGAACCAGCTGTGGAACTGCACACCAGGAGCTCAAGTCTAGAGAGACAAAGGTAAACAGCTAACTACTGACATGGGCATAAATGCTGCAGTAGACTTGAAGGAGCACACTCCAGGCCAGGAGGTGTAGGGCATTCTGAGTGCTGGGCATCCGTGGGGAGGAGGTTTGGGTCTCACAAAGGAGAAAGGAATGGGGAGGAATCTGAACATGAAGAAAGACTGAATGAGACATTGGCAGGGCTGCACCTATATTTAGGTCCAGAACGAACGTGACTGAGGTAAGGGGGATTTGGGGACTCTTGGTGAAGGAAGTTGCCCATAAACTAGAGAGGGAGCAGAACAGTCACCCTCCATGCCACCTCCTCATTTAACCCAGCTCCCTAAATCTCTGTTCCCCTGCCCCTCCTTGTTGACCTCAGCACTCACCCTTGATGGCCCCTGTTTCCTGGGGGCTCAGGAAGGTCATCAGGGTGTGGAGTCCCAGGACCAGCCCTGCTCTGAGGGCCATTGCCCTCTGGTGCTTCAACCAAGTAAGTCTGGGCAGTGCGGTGAGGTACAAGGCAGAGGTAAGGAACAAGGCGGAGGTAAAGAGGAAGAAAACAGATTCTAGGATGGGGGAGACCCTGCTATCTCCAGCCAATCAGAGAAGTTCTCTTAGTCAATGTTATCTGTTGCTGGGTAAAGAGGCAAACAGCCTGGGTGGGAAGGTAGGTAGCAGGATTCACTGGACCCACAGGAGAGTTTCTGTTTTGGAGGGTAGGAGGGGCTTGGATCAACTGTTACTACATCTTCCAAGAAGGACCCTCTGAAGGGAGAAAAAAGGCTTTTAGAACACCACACAGCTGAGCTTGAACAAATCCTCTGTCTTGATCTGTGATGTAGGGAATCCTACTTTTCCTTTAAGTTTCTGTGGACAAACTTGGATTTAGACAATGAAATAAAATTTACTAAGAAACTTTAAAAGGGAAACATTGTGTACACAGTAGAATAAAAGTCCCCTAAAACTTTAGGCCAGGTGCAGTGGCTCACACCTGTAATCTCGGCAGATCTGGGGTCTACTCTGTCGCCCAGGCTGGGGTGCAGTGGCATGATCATAGCTCACTGCAGCCTTGAACTCCTGGGCTCAAGCGATCCTCCTGCCTCAGCCTCTCAAGTAGCTAGGACTACATATACACCAGCATTTTTATTTTTGAGTCAAAGAGTTTGAGGCTACAGTGACCTATGATCGTGTCACTGCACTCCAGGCTAGGGAACAGAACAGACCCCTGACTCTAAAAAAAATTTTAAAAAGCAAAAAAGTGTTACATCCTTTTCAAAAATACTATTTTATTGCATTGTGTAAAAAAAGTGTAAAATTGTTGGAGGTGTTTAGTCTAAAGAAAAGGGTAAGGCACTTCTGCGGACTGTTCTAAGGAGAGCAGAAGTGCCGGTCCTCTCCATTGGTCCCTCCGGGGTTCCCCCTCAGCATCTTTTCCAAGCTGCCTACAGGCTGATCCGTGTGGCCTGATCACCCTTGCCTTTGGCTTCCAGGTGGGCTTGGCCAATGAAAGGCACTGGAAGAATTTAGGTTAACGTAAACAATATAAAGCTAACTGTTTATCCAGGTAAAGCGAAATCTAACCAAATAGCTGAAGGCCATTTGTCAAAGATCACAAGTTAGATGATTTTCAACTTGGAAGAGATCTAGCAAATCATCTGGGTCTGTGGTTCCAAATGAGAATAATCCCGGGGAGTTAGTTTAAGAATACATCTTCCCGGGTTCTATCTAGACCTAATGAGTTTGATTAGCCTTTCCAAGGTAGGGCCGGGGAACCTGTGTTTCAGCATGCTTCCTGGGTGATTCTTGGGCAGTATTCTGGTAAAAACTGTTCCGATGTTCTTTCCCCAGTGAATAAGGGATTTCTACACTGAGTGGAGCAGACACAGCTTCTGACTTCAAATTAACCAAATTACAGCTAGTAATGAGTTGGGTAGCACAGTTTACGGGGAGCCCTAATCTCAGTTGTTTTAGTTTCCATTCCCCAGTGTATAGAATAATGCCTAGCGCATAGTGGGTGCTTGGTAGATATCTGTGCATGAATGAGTGATCTCTTCGCTGCTTTCATCCTGCCCTGGTGAGGTCACTCAGCCATTGTCTCTTCTCAAGTAGTGCCATGGGATGATAGGACAATAGACAGGCAAGTCACGAAAAACATGATAAAGAATGTTGCTTCTTTGTTTACTAACAAGTGGGTGTTTAGTGTTTTTTTTATTTCAAAATACACAGAGATTTTTTAAATGTATGAGGCTTTTTGCAATTAACTTAAAATGTAATTGCATGATAATTCAAGAACCTTGTCAGTATGATACATCTTAGAAGTTAATTGAGTTTATGGCTTGGAGTGGAGTCAGTCTTTGTATATATTTTACATGTGTGCTGATGAATTTGACACAGAATTTAACACAAGTATATGTTTACTGGATCAAGCTCAAGCGTGTTTATTTTGCCATTGTAATCTGTATAGTTTTCCTTATTTGGGGAATGACCAATAAATAACTAAGAGTTGTATATTGAAATCTCTAACTATGACTGTAGGTTTTTCAATTTGTTTCTATTTTTTCAATCCACTTTTTTCCTCTATGCATTGAGTTTATCAGGTGCTTATTCTTTGAAATTATTTTGATCTTGATGAACTGAGCCTTTTCCCAATTTGTCCTGACAGCCTTTCTGTTGCACTTTGTCTTGTCTGATATTAATACTCCAGAGCTATCTTTGGGTGTTTTCTTGCTATGCCTTTTTCTACTCTTTTATTCTTACTCTTCCCATGAACTTATGCTTTAGATATAGCCCTTGTAAATGTCATCAAGACAGATTTTGCTTTTGATTCAATCTGACAACCTCTGTCTTCTAACTTTGTCTTTAAGCTATGTATTAGCCAAAGTGAGCACACTTGTTTCTGCAACAAACACTGAAGCCTCAGTGGTTTAACAAAACAGAGGTTTATTTTTTACCCATATGCAGTCCAAGGCAGGTTGGACACTGTGGCGCTCTCTGCCAAAAATGGCTTCAGCCCAGGCTAGCTCTGCCTTGCCTCTCCACTACTGAAAAGAACTTCACTTCCAGCTGTGGAGGCAGGAGAGTGAGCCTGGGGAAGGCATATCTGTTCTATGGCTTTGGACCAGAAGCTACCTGCCATCTCTGCTCACATTCCGTTGGCAAGAAGTAAACAATGACCCCATGGATGTGCTCAGGGGATAGGAAAAAAGGATTTTGCTACCTGTGCAAGGGGTTGCAATGGTTTGGTGAGCACATGGCACTGTCTTTGCCCCATTCCAACTGCATTTATTATATTAATGTATTTGGACTTTTTTCTAATACCTATTTATTTCAACACTTCTGGTTTTCAAGTTTTCTTTATTAGTCTTCATTGTCTTTTTTAAAAAGTGTTATTTATATCTTCCCTCAAACTAGATAGGAATTTTAACATGCTTTCAAATTTTTTCATATGCTTTCTCTCTCCTCAGCCAATACGTTTGGTCAACATCACTTCCCATGTCTTTTTAACACCTCATGAAATTTTTTCTCTGATTAGAATATTTCCTCCAAAACTGGTTTAATTGTGGGTATTTGTGTGGTAAACCTTCTGAAGCCTTACATACGTGAGAATTTTTCTTTTTTAAATAGGCTCTCACGGTTGCCCAGACTAGTCTCAAATTCCTGAGCTCAAGCAATCCTCCCACCTCAGCCTCCTAAATAGCTGGGACTACAGACACTCACCACCACGCCTGACTGAGAATATTTTTACTATGCCATCACTTTTGAATAAAATTTAGCTGTGTTTTAAGTTCTAAGTTTAAATTTTTTCTTTAATATTTTAAATATCATCCCAATGTTTTGTTTTGATTTCTTTTCCCCAATCCAGTGTCACAGTTAGAAGAAAATCTGACTGGCTGTGGTGGCTAATGCCTGTAAACCCAGCACTTTGGCAGGCCAAGGTGGGAGGATTGCTTGAACCCAGGGGTTTGAGACCACCTAGGCAACATAGAAAGACACCCTTCTATTAAAAAAAAAAAAAAAAAGATGAGAAAAAACTCAGTTTTTCATGCTGGCATCTTTTAGAATTTTCTATCTTTGGTATTTTAAAAATTTGCTATATTATATCTAAAGTTGGTTTTTCTTTCTCTTGCTGTAAAACATTATTGGTCATCTATCTTTTAATTCTGGGAATTTCTTTTCTTATGTATTTAACTATTTTCTCCACTCTTTCTCATTTTTTTTAAAGAGATGAGGTAGGGAGGCACATCTCATCAACAAGAGTACCTGCATAATGAACATTTGTATACCTAATCCTGAATTGTATCTCCACATCTTTAAAAAAAAAAGCAAAGTTAGAGAGAGAGAGAGAGAGAGATGGGGTCTAGCTCTGTCGGCCAGGCTCTAGTGCAGTGACACAATCATGGCTCACTATAGCTTCAAACTCCTGGGCTCAAGTGATCCTCCTGCCTCAGTCTCCTGAGTAGCTGAGACTACAGATGCATGCCACCACACCCAGCAATTTTTAAAAATCTTTCGTAGAGACAGCTCTCTCTATGTTGTCCAAGCTGGTCTCAAACTCCTGGCCTCAAGTGATCCTCCCACCTTGGTTTCCCAGGTCATTGGGAGCACTACCTATAATGTCCACCAGAGGGCAATCTGACCTTTCAATTTTTCAATTCTGAACCTTATGTGTGTGCATCTATTTATCTGCTTTTTTAAAAAATCTGCTTTTAATCTATTTTGCTTTAAGCACTGTGCTAGGCTCTGGGGTCACAATTATGCTTCCTGCCATTAGGGATCTTTCAAACTATCTTGGAAAGCTGTACACAGAACTAAATATGATGTGGAAACAAAGAAGAACCCCATTATATTAATGTGTACTATGAATGTTTGCATGGTCTTCCATTTTCCGAGGGATCCTTTCCTTCGTAATTATTTAAGTAGTTTCAAGTGCCCATATAACTGCAGGAAGTCAGGTGGTTCGGTGCTCTCATCAGAATTTCCGAGAATTCCTGAACAGAGAAGTGATGCCAGTGTGTGCTTACGTGTACCAGGGAGTCAATGTCATCTCTTGCTCCAGCCTCCTGCCCTGGACACACCAGTGTGGTCATTTGGGGGCAGCTCCCTACCACAGAAGGTTTCTTGTTGGTCATCACTTTTCGGGTTCTGGACTTGTGCCCTTGTGTTGGAAGCTGCTCGCTTCCGGAACTTAGAAATTTCCCCTTCCATCCCCTGACTTCTCTAAATCCTCCACCTCCTGGGAAGGCACTGGTAATATTAAGCTGAAATCACTCTTCCTTTGTATCTGTAGATAGGTTGAAATTTATACATTAAAATCCATTTGTGAGAGGAAAAGTAACTTTAAAAGTATACAACTTGTCTCATTACATTCAACAATTCCAAATAATGGTAGAAAAAACCTAAACTGGCTATTTAAAGGAATAGCTACAGCTCTTCCTGTTTAAAGAGGCATTTTTTTAAAAACCTTCATCTCTTTTTTGGGAAAGGCCAAGTCTTTCAAGGATTCTTCTCCTTCCCCTTCTCCTTCCCTCCCTTGGGAATGACATCTGAGGCAGAGGGTAAACTTAAGGAGCATGGTGACTGTGGGAAGCTGTGTCTAGGGGGCGCTTTTCTCTTTTCTGATGGTTCTCTGCTTCCAGCTTTGCCTTGACTTCTAAGCTTCTGTGGCTGGTCTAATTTCTGATTGATTCTCCCTGAAAAGCCAGCAGAGCTCAACCATTTCCCTGCTGTTGGGCCCCAGCCCCCTCCACATCCCTCAGATCTTGCAGGGGCCACTGCCTAATCCTGGCCCTGTGATCAGCGCTGTGGCCCTTGGCTCCAGGCCAATTCTACCCTCTCCAGGGCCACCCTGAAAATCAATTAACTGATGATCAACTTGCTAAAAATCAACCCACCAAAGAGTCAACTAATCAGAAATTAATTCACCAAATCATCAATGATTTCACCGATTTGCCAAAAACTTGGCTTTTTCATTCTGTAAGTTTTTTGTCATTTTATATTGAATTGAATAGTTTTATAGCTTTTGAGGATTTCTGAAAACTTGTAGTTGGTTTGATTCTCCTTTTGTCTTCAAAGTAGCTTTTAAAGTAGTGTTCAGAGTGTCAGATGTTGAGAGTACATGTAACTTCTGTCCATCTTTACCGGCTTTGGGTATTTTCTTTATAATGAAAAGGTACATTCGTGTGTTTTTCTAAATCAATGGTCAATTTCCTCCTTGAGATTAATTACATCTCTATAATATGAAAGCAGCTTCTGACACCATGTATCTGAAGTAGCAATTTCCCATGCTTGCCAGAAGAAGTATAAATAAATTAGCAACACAGAAAATGTTATTAATTCTGTCCTAGGCAGGAGAGGATAGGAAGAGAAGATGGCATTTGAACTGTGCCTTGAAGGATAATTTAGAGTTTATTGACACAGAGAGGAGGATGAGAGCACTGCAAGGAGAGAAAACGGCTTGGACACAGGCACAGCCGCATCAAAGCGCATGGCAGGCAGGGACCTGTTGAGTGGCCACGTACATGAAGAGTCAGAGGAGATGAGGCTTGGAAACCAGGCAGATGTCAAGTCGTTTGTTATGACTCATCTACAGTTAGTGGGAAGCAGGCATCGTTTTGTTTGTTTTTGGAGTCAGGTGAAAGCAGGATGGACACTGAACTGATGAAAAGAGAAGAGAGGCAGCAAACCATTTAACCAATTGATTGGTCAATTAGTTATCCCATCTCCTTGTTACTACTCCAACACTTATCACTCTCCTCACGTTCCACATTCAATCCTACTTATCAGAGAAATCCTTGCCTTCTACTTCATCAAGAAAATTAGTCAGGCATGCCCTCCATCAGTGACCTTGTGACTATTCCGAGACCCTGGCTTTTCCTCCTTCTTTTTCCTCAAGTCTCAGATGCCGGGGATCTTCCTGGCTAGGGTTCTAGGCTACCCCTAATCTAACCTTCCACTACTTTCCCAATTCCTTCACTCCTGTCTCCACTGGGAACGTGTTTCAACCATCCTTCCCTCTGTCTCCATTAACTCTAATCAACCCCCTCGGTCCTTGGTTTAAAATTAAGGCTCAATCTTCCTTGTCCTAAATGTTCTGCTCATCTCCCTCACGGCCCCTCTCTCCTCTTTGTACTTTTGATGTTCCTTAAATAAAACACTTTCTGTGTTCCCTCCGCAGTTTGATTTCCTTGTTCATTAACTCAATAGGACACATATTGATTGCCAAGGTCACTGAATCTTTATCTTTTTTTAGTTGGAGTCTTGCTCTGTCGCCCAGGCTAGAATGCAGTGGCACACTCATGGCTACTGTAGCCTCGACCTGCTGGGCTTAGGTGATCCTTCTGTGATGCACCACAGGTGCATGCCACCACACCCAGCTAATTTTTTTATTTATTGTAGAGATGAGGTCTCATCATGTTGCTCAGGCTGGTCTCGGACTCCTAGGCTCAGGCAACCCTCTTGCTTCTGCCTCCCAAAGTGCTGAGATTACAGGCATGAGCCATGGCGCCTGGCTAAGGTCACTTAATCTT
>CAUYQG010060134.1:0-21372 GCA_963574415.1 Tarsius wallacei | reverse complement strand
GGATGGAACTAGAGTGTATAATACTGAGTGACCTCTCACAGAAACAAAAAACTGAGTATCACATGTTCTCACTCATATAGTAGACCTTGATCATCCAACGTATTACCACAAGAAAATGACTGACAGTGGTGGGAAACTATGGGTGGGGTAGGGTGATGGGATTAATGGTAATAAATATCTGTCTGGGGACGGGGAGACACTTCCTATCAACAAGGGTACCTGAACGAGGCATATTTGTACACCTAACCCTTAACTGTACCCCACAATATCATAATAAAAAATATTGAATAAAATAAAAAAAATGCTTGTTTTTTAATAACTGTGTGCCTGAGTAAATCATTGTCTTTCCCATCTCTTTTAGGAATCATTTGAAAGCAAAAGGAGAAATTTTAAATAATATATGCATTTGTTAGCTGCATAACATAAAACTCAGTGGCTTAAAACAACGGTCATTTATTACTGCTATTGCATCTGCAGGTTGGCTAAACTTGTCTGTGCAACTCTGCTTCAGGCTGTGGTGATAGAGACAGGTCTACTTCTTACTGCAGGTCTTTGTTTTCCTTGAGGCAGTTCTGCTTCATGTGTCTCTTATCTTTCTTAGACCAGCAAGGTAGACGAGGTGTGCTGGCAGAGGCTAAACAAATGAGAGTAAGAACTCAAAGACTCAATCAAGATCTAGGCCTGGAATTGGTGGAGTGGCTTTTCTGCCCATATATCAACGGCAAAATCAAATCAAATAGTCAAATCCCAGGTCAATCTTGTCTATGGCAAGAGGGTAGATGCTGAGAAAGGTGAATAAATGGAGTAGAAATGCAATCTACCCACACCTGAAAACTCCATTTTTGGCAAGTCTATGATGTAAAACTAACCCCTAGATTCAACATTTCATACAACTCTTTCCAAAGCAACTGAGCTTACACAGGAGCTACATGGAATGAATTGGATTGCAGACACAGTGAGACCAGCGGCACTAGATCTCAAAGAAAAATATATCTATTTCCTGTAGGAAAGATTTATTCCCAACTCAGGACAGTCAGATCCCTGTTTTGCCACCATGTGGCAATAGATGCCTCCAAGGTCTTGTTTAATTCTAAAGAGAAGTGGAGGTATAGCCTCAAAATGAATCACAGAAACAAGCCATAATTGCAGGAAGCAGTTTGGCTCTGTGGCAACAGTGATGAATCAATGTGTTGTGTGTGAAAACACAGTGGCCGGCAACTCTAAAGACGGGCAAACATTTTTAGCAAATAAATGCTTACCAGAAAAATAGATAATGACAATGCAGATAAAAATTGGGACCTAAAATTTTTACCATACATTAAAAAAATAAATAAAGCAGTAAATTTTGTGAGGAATGAATAAATAAATAAATAACTACTGGAGAATAAATAAAGTAGATATTAAGTGTTCTCACCCCATCACACAAATAATAAGTACTGAGTGAGGCAATACACATGTTAATTTGCCTGATTTAGGCATTCCACAATGTATACATATTTCAAATCAAAATGTTATATATAATAAGTATAAATAATTTTTATCAACGTAATAAATACATACATAATATTAAATAAAGGAGATGTTTTGCACTGCGAGGTTTTCTATTGGTCTCTTGCCCAAATAACTATTATCTTTCTGAGTTTCAAAATGGATCTATATAAACCTTATGCACATTTGAAAATGTTGTATTATCCTGAGTTTATTATAACAACAGAAAACATATTAATGAAATTATATTAATATTTTAAGATATAAAAACAATGCCTTAAAAAATGAATTTCTGTCTAGAATTGTTTTATATTTTAGTCATAAAAATCCGATAAGCAGCAGAAGAAAACATGAGAAGAAAAATTTTAACAAGGAATTAAGTAAATGGTTTTTCAAAAAGTATCCTTTGGATTCTTACTGACAAGAAGAGAGTCTATTAAAATAACAAAGCCATTATTAATATTTTATTATACATAGGATGAAATGAATATTCTCTGTCAGAAGCTTGGTAAGTTACACCAGTTTAGCAGTTAATATTTCAGTTGATCACTGAAAAATTATTTTGAATTGTTATTCAACTCATTACAAGCCCCAAAACAAATACAACTTTTATGTTTATCACATATTGTACAAAATCTACAAAAAAGTGACAAAAAACATAGAAAAAACAAATGAGATAGCAGAACTCAAAATCAAAGTAGGAAGCAAGAGCAAAACCATAATAAGAATGAAGACAAAAATAGAAGGAAAATAAGAATTGTGGAAACCTCAATGGAAAATAGTGTTGAGAAAAATTAATGTTATGGAATGTTATGAACTAGACATAGATAGCCACAAAGAATAAGAAGGAAAATAATAGATGTAGAGGATAGATACATTTAATATAATACACAATTCATGATTGGAATCCTTGAAAAAGAAAACCAAATTAGTGGATAAAAAAATATTTAAAGGTATAATTCAAAATAAAAACAAAACTTTCCTGAAATAAAAAGAGACATAAGTCTACATACTGTAAGGCACACTTTGTGCCAGAAAAAAATAACCAGGAGCAAGCAATAATAAGATATACCAGTATTCTAGTAAACTTACTGTACTTCACTGATAAAGAAATCATCTTAGGGCTAATAAGCAAGAAATTAAGTAATGTATCTCAATCTGGAAACATGGAAGTTGGTACTGTTATAAATATCTAAACACCAGTTAGTGTAGCATCAACCTTCACAAAGCTAAAAAGAAAAACAAAGATATCCATTAAAAGCACACAAGAAGAAAATGTTAATTTAAATACAACAGAGGAAAGATACTAGTCAACATTCTAAAGCAGTTTCATTTATTGACAAGGGGACACAAAAAAACCTGGAATTTATTTATAAAAAATTGTGTATTTATTCTTACATGTTCAAACTTCAGTCACCTTCAAAGTACTTCTGTCTGATAAGATACACCTATCAAGGTGCTTTTTCCACTGCTCAAAACAGTTTTTGAACTTGTAGATTTAAATGCCTTTTAGTGCTTCTGCTGTTTTTTGTTTCACTTCTTCAACATCAGCAAAATGTTTCCCTTTAAGGACTTTTTTAAATCAGGGGAGCAAACAAACAAAAAAAGCCACTGGCAAGAGATCAGCTGCATATGGAGGGTGGGGCAAAGGGATCATGCTATTTTTTTCTCAAAAACTGCTGACCACTCAGCATGGTGTGGGCAGGTGCATTGTCATAGTGGAGGAACCAGTCATCTGTTTGCCACAGCTCAGAATGTTTCTTCCACAAATTGTGACACAACCTTCTCTAAACTTTCAGATAAAAAATTTGGTTGACCATTTGATCTGGAGGAACAAATTCCAAGGGTCTTGCCCTCCAAAAAAAGAAGTTAATTCCAGTTTTGGGGGGGTTCCCGTTTGTATATTTGTGGCTATAGATTTTCTTCTGAAAATTGTCTTAATTTATGCCATAGGTTCTGACGTGTAATGTTTTTATTATTGTGACTTTCAGATATTCAGTTTTTTGGTGTATACTATTTCTTTGGCCAAGAGCTTTAAAGATTTTTAAATTTTAATATCTGGTTGGTAGAGACTTTTGGTTTTCTGGTATTATTATTAAGCAAGTTGCTGTATTGTGAACTGTCCTATGAAGAGACATTTGTGGTACAGAAGTCAGAAAGACTTCCACTCCACAGTCAGTGAGAAACTGAAGTTCTAGCCTCTAAAGAACAGAATTTTACTAACAACCATATATGTGAGCTTGAAAGCAGATCCTCCCCTTCTGATGAGAACATACACTTCACGCCTTCAGATGAGAAATACACCTTTCTAAACTCCTGTAAAAGTTATTGTGACAGAAGTTGCTAAAATGTGCCTGAATTCTTAGCCTACAGATTATACTGTAGTAGTTAACTAATGTCACTAAAATATGAATAATTACGTATATAGGTGCTGCATATATTTGCATAATTTGTAATTGCTACAAAACAGAAACAATTGAAGCGTCTATCAATAAGGCGGTAGCTAAATACATTATGGTTCATTTATAAAATAAAACATGATACTACACTAAGAAAAGATAAGGATGTTCTTTATGGACTGATATGAAAAGATAATCAACATATACTAATAAGTTAGAAAAACAACACACACAGAACATTGTACACAACATGCTACCATTTGTTTATGCATTTAAAACACTTCTGGAAGGATACACAACAAATCTAGTAACTATGGGTACCTATTTTGGGGGACTAAGGTGGGTGTAAAGTACAGAAGTGAGAGGAAAACTTTTAACTCTATAGTGTTTTGTGCTCATGGACTTTAAACTGTGAGAATGGATTAGTTATTCCACAAATTAGTTAACTTTTAACATGTTCAAAGGAAAAAATCATAACGTATATAGCAGAAATTTATTTAATATTTTATTATTTTTATTTTTATTTTTTTGAGTCAGAATCTCACTCTGTTGCCCAGGCTGGAGTGCGGTCACCCCAGTGTTGACCTGCTGGGCTCAGGCGATCCTTCTGCCTCAGACTTCCAAGTAGCTGGAACTACAGGTGTGCCCTAGCACACCCAGCTAATTTTTTTTTTTAAATATATATATTGTAGAAACGAAGTCTCACCAAGCTGCCCAGTCTGATGTCAAATCCCTGGGTTCAGGTAATCCTCTCCCCTCAGCCTCTCAAAGTGCTGGGATTATGGGCTTGAGCCACCATGCCCAGCCTGTTTAATATTTTAAAAACAAACCATGTTGATCAATAAGAAGGTAATTGCATCCTGTGTGATACATATATGTTTTAATAGCAGGCAAATAAATAATTTATGCTTTATTGATACTTGCTTATGTAATAACAATTCAAAAGCATGTATAGAAATAATAAATTTCAAATTTAGGCTTATGATTATTTCTGGAAAAGGAAAGAAGTGAATAGGACTGGAGAAGAGGACCTGGGGGTCTTCGACTGTTATCTCCTCTGTTTTTAATTCAAATTAGGTCATATAGATTGAAAAAGTTCAAGGAAGATCAGATGTATGGAAATAGTGATTTCAGATAAAGAAATTATTTTAGGAAAGATGTAAAAATACCTATTTAAGAAGGTTCATACGAAAAAAATTTAACACTCATGTTTCCACCTTCAATATTAGAAACAATGAAGGTAAAAATGTCGGCATGGGCAGTCTTTCTTATGGGGAGAGAGAGAGAAAGAGGGAGGGAGAGAGAGAGAGAGAGAGAGAGAGAGAGAGAGAGAGAGAGAGAGAGACAGACCAGGCCCTTCTGATACGAAATTTTCCCCTGCCCTTTCTTTCCTCTCTTCTTCTAGCTAGTAAACTTTGTTTTAAAACCAAAATAAATAAATAAATAAAAATGCCAGCATGATTGGGACATAATGATTGCTCATTACCAAAGCAGTTTCATTTTACGCTCATAGTAAGCAAATCCATCTGTCACACAGCTTAAGCTCACTTTGTAAAACAAAACATTGTATGCTCACTATAAAAATGAAAATGAAAATAAACCAAACCAAATAAAAAATTGTAATATCTCAAGCAAAGCTAAATAATAAGTCTATATACTCAAATATAAGTAATTTTTATAGCATCAACTTAATAAAATCTAGGTATTATTCTGGAAATTAGAAGTCTTCTTGTTTAATCTATAACCCAGTATAAGAATAGTCTCTATAATACCTCTGCAGGTTGGTTTTTCAGTTTCTTTTTTTTTTTTGAGTTGGAGTCTCACTCTGTCTCCCAGACTGGAGTGCAGTGGCTGCTCCCGGCCACCGCAGCCTCCCCCTGCTGGGCTTCAGCGATCCTTCCGCCTCAGCCTTCCAAGTAGCTGGAACTACAGGCGCACGCTACCACGCCCGGCTAATTTTTGATTTATTGTAGACATGAGGTCTTGCCAGGTTGCCCAGGCGGGTCTCGAACCTGCGGACTCAGGCAATCCACTCACCTAAGCCTCCCAAAGCGCGGGATTACAGGCTGAGCCACCAAGCCCGGCTGGCTTTTCAGTTTCTGTTTCTACCCAGTTGGTCCTAATTATGCCCTCCAGGCTATGCAGAGCATGTTTCATTCCTCATTGTATAAACCCTTTCAAATATTTGGAGACTGTTTAAAGTATCTTCTAAATCTTCCATTTCAGAGTTGTACATCCATAATCCTTCAACTATTATTTTTTTGACATGTAATCTAGGTCTCGATAATCTACTTTTAAAAGTGCTTCCATTTGTCAAATTTCTTTTAAATATGGTCTGAGAATTCACTCTGTGAATTTTACCCAAGAGGCAAAATGTAAGTCAAAAAATCAACTGTTTACAGGTATTAGAAAGATAAATTAGGCTTAAAGTTAACTAGGATGAGTTGACTTTTGAGTTCTCAAAAACTTTTGGAGTTCACAAATCAGAAACTGAGGCTAGCCACAATCCTGTAGTAAAGTCACGCTCCCTTGAAACTTGGAATGCTGTCGAAGAGAGGCTGCATACAAACAGAAGTGCCTTCAAGACAAAACAACCCAGAGTTTGTGATATAGACTGACTATAACAAAACTTAGAAAGATAAATCATCATTCTGAGGTGTGGTAGTTAGGAAAGGTTTTGTGAGGTATGGGAGACCTGAAGTAGAGCCTGAAGAATTTAATAATGGAAAATCTGAATATAGTCACATAAAAAAGTGGAAATGTTATAGGGAAAGGATGGACAGGAATTCTAAAAAGCTCAACTTTAAAATGGACAAATCATCATTGTATATATTCATGGGGTACAATGCAATATTTTAATATATGTATAATGAAATGATTCAATCCAGCTAACTTTTATTCATATTTTTCTGGCAGATCCCCCAAATACCTTATAATAAATAAAGCCCTGAGATATTTCAAGCAAGCAGATAAACAAAAATATTTATTTTTGCTTAATCAGTTATATCTTCAAAATATTTGCCCATAACAATATTTTTCTTGAGAAGAGGGCTTGAGAAACAGTTTTAGATGGTATACTTTCCCAGAATTATTTCTTTATATCCTGCTGCTTCTTTATTTAGGAAAGTAAACAAAGCCCCAAGGTAACAGATACGTTAAAATCAGTTTGCTGTTACACAGCACATTCCACAAGAAAACTATTTGCAAACCATAGCTTAAGGGTCTCAGAGGAAAACAAGAATGATCAAGTGAGCTTCATTTAGACATTGCACATTTAATTTTGCCTTTTGGACTGTGCTGCTTGGTGGCAAAACTCAGTTTTGATTTGGAAGTGCCATTATCATATGAGCATCAGTCAGACATTTGACATAGGCCGTGGGCTATACGTCTGTGTAGAGAAATTTTAGGAAGGGTATTTTTGTGGTTGCTTCTAGGCCTTCTTTGGTCCTAAACCTTATAGTCTTTCATAGGCAGTAAATTATTTTTTATATCAGTAAAAATGGAAGTAAGAGACCAACAAGAGAAGTACAATAGAACACAAAACGCAGTTAGTACTTGGAAACGCCTCCTTTTGGGTACAGCATTATATTGTTTTTTTCTTTTAAATGTTTTGTCTACCAAGAGAACGGAAATCTTCTGCAGGGACTAGAAGATACCATCTGGTGATTTTATGTGCTAATACTATTTTTTAAAAAAGCTCTACTTTTTCCAATTGTTATGTGTCAAAGATCCATTCTTTTGACATTTCAGTGATTGTGCCTAGGAAAACAGACGTTTTAAAAATTTCTTTTTAGTATTTAAGAAAATAGTCTAAAAGCTATTTCATTACTTAAAACACCCCCACATATTCGTAATATAAAAGTAAGGAACAGAAAGAAAAAATGGATACATATCAAGAATCATAAATCTATGAAGTTACTGGGAGTTCAACAAATTTTGAGAAGTGTTCTCAAAAATTAATCATGATATCTATCAAAAATCTACACATGGTCTTGCTACAAACATGCAGATTTTGAATTTGTGGAACAGATGGCTGGTTTTTTATTTTATTCAATTAGTCTACAATGGATGAATCAAACATCCAGTAAGATTTTTATCTTAATTCAATTTGCACTTATAATTCTAATTACGTATAATGGAGTGCTAAGAACACTTAACAGAATACCTTTATAGAAACAAAACAATAGCAATGAAGGATTATTGACTCAAGATTGCTGTTTCTGGGGAAGGCCCAGAAATCAGTAAGTGGTAAGTAAAATATGAAACTTTGTTTAGAAACAATTTGTCCACTTCTCGTTTCAAAATATATAAATGATCATAAATAGATGTGTTTGGTAATGATTACCATTGATGTAGGCTGATAGGTTAAAACATTGGATATATTGTCCAGGGAAGAAAGAATATCTCTAGGTGATCAAACAAGAGACTGTCAATTTTGGTTTTTAGCCAAATTGAATTCCATTGAGTTGTTAATAGCCTGACTAGGAGGTGACCATTTATGTTTATTTTTGGAACCTGCCACATTTTACATGATTACAAAAAGTGGTAATGCATATGTAATTCAGACTGGAAAATGTATTCAGCTATAGATCTGAAAGTTATACGCTCAGTTGGGATTCAATTGTTTATTTGCCCTCACTAGTATTTCATGAAGATCTTATACTTATGAACCCATGCCATTCTGCATGACTAGTTTAACATGCACAATGTTTGCTTGTTTTTCTGTACAACCACTAATGTTAATTTGTGTATATAGTTCAGAATATTCTATTTTGAAATTCAGCATAACATTTCATTTCAATCTACTGACTCAGTTCTCCAGGGAGGACAAAAACTATTAAATTTTCAAAGCTCCTCAATTGATTCCTGTATGTAGTAGAAATAGCCAATTGAAAATAACCACTGTGGTTTCCCCCAGGGAGTCTAGCTGCGCCTTATTGCATAATGTTCATTTTCTGAGACAAAATGTAATCATAATTAATCTTGGGCTTATTAAATTGCTGTACTGGCTTTTACAGATGTGTATTTTTATGAGGAT
This sequence comes from Tarsius wallacei, assembly GCA_963574415.1. NCBI lineage: Eukaryota > Metazoa > Chordata > Mammalia > Primates > Tarsiidae > Tarsius > Tarsius wallacei. The sequence continues at coordinate 12,447 of CAUYQG010060134.1, read as the reverse complement.
ATAGCCTAAAAGTTTCTAAAGAAACAGTGAGACCCTTCTTTTTATTATTGTCATACCCCTGCTACTGTGAAATACATTTCTTTCAGTAAGTGAATTTCACAGGTAACAAGTTGTTTCTTCAGGTATCAAAGATAATATTTTTAATATTATGTATTTTAAATTACAATTATAGAGAATAGAAATAACATTTTACTAAAATAAGCACATTTATCTACTTGTTTCCATAAACCAAAAATATATAGCATAATTTAACTCAACAATTTAGACTCATTTTTTTGGCTATTGATTTTATACTTGGCATTCATATCATTGTTTTTCTATCTCCTCCTTTATTGTTATTTAGTTATGTAACATTTTAGTTTGTCAGTGTATTGCTAAGCACATGGAAGTTTTTAAATACATTTTATGGAAGGAATTCTCAAAAGAAGCTTTCAATTTTTCTCCTTTTAATTTGATGTGGTCAGCAAAATGAGATAACCAAGTTTGCTGAAGATGTATATTCATTATATTGAACATTGAAGCTAGGGCCTAGCCAATAAAGAAGTTACTCAAATTTTGCAATACCAAGTATTGCGGAAGTTTTTCTGCTTGCAATTAGGTCTCAGCTTTGTCCAGAAGTTGCCAAAAGGCTGACCACTGAAAAAAATGTCATGTGGAAAAAAGTGCATTGCGCTCTTGGACATACCAATCTGTTAAGAGGAAGAAATGAACCTCCCTTATTGGAACTGCTTAATCAAAGGTGTTTTAGATTATGTATTATTTTCATATTTTGAAATATTTGCATATACACAATAAGGTATCTTTAGTATGGGACCCATTTCTAAGTATGGAATTCACTTATGTTTCATATACACTTAGGCACATAGCTTGAGGGTAATTTTATATAATATTTGAAGTAATTTTGTGCATGAAATGAAGCTTAGGTACAATGAACTATCAGAAAGCAGAACTGTTGCTGTTTCAAACATCCATGTGGACAATCTGTGACTGTTTGGCATCACCATTTATTTTTACTCTAAATTTTTATGCTATTGGTGAGCAATCATTTTCTTACACTTATTCACACATAAGTACTTAACAGTGAAAATATGACAGATCATTTGTACAGTGAAAAAACTAACATATGTGCTCAGAGTAACTAAGCATCACAGTAGCATTATTAGAATACCTGTACCAGCTGTTAAACAACAACAACCAATCGTGGCACTTCTTTTCGTCTCCACCTATGATGCTGCATTTTTATTAAAAGGTTACTGTACACTGTGTTTTTTTTTTTTTCTTTTAAAGTGAGAAGAAACATCAGAAGCAGTTGAGAAGCCAAGAAGTATGCCTTCTAGGAATGAGGAGGCATTCTGCTAGATAACTTTTTTAGACTGTTTCTTCCAGCGTAATCTACATTAGCAACAGGTTGGGTCCTCCTTGAATTTTAAAGACTGACATTATCTTTTGTTCTGTTATTAAATGCATTCTGCTCTAGTCCTTCAATAAGTTCATTGCACATTTTCACCATATCATCTACAGGCACTTTTTCTGCAGTGTTAACAATGTCATTTTAATCATCACTATTAATGCCATCACTTTGATTCAGAACCATGTCAGCTATTTCACCATCAGTCAATGAACTGGAGCCTATTACTATGTTTAAAACTTCTTTAATATGCACTTCTTCCAACTTACTGACAGACTCTGAAGGTTTGTTTGTTTGTTTGTTTTAATATGAAGTCAGTTATTATTTTTCTTGTAAATTGACATACTGAAACTTTCAAAGTTACCACCTTCATCATGATCACTGGACATATTTGCAGACCGCAGGTTGTGCCAGGCATGCATGCACAATCTCTGTAGTAACTGTGTTCTGAGTGTCGGCAGCAGCATACAGCATCATTTATACAAAACTCCTTTAGAAAACCTTCCACATCAATGGCTCTGTTCACTGTTGCTAGTGTGCTGTTCGTGAAAGTGTATTTATATTTACTTTTCATTTATCTAAGGATTTTTTGTCAAATAATTGAATTAATGAAGCCACCTTTGGGGAAACGTATATGGCATAAACACTGTTTTTGGCGAGAATTTCAGCTAGAGGATAAGCAGAACAATTTTCAAGGAATTACTGTCTTGCAATTATTATCCAGTTCAGCTTCCCTACAGTGAGCATGAGCCACTGGTACAAAAATGTTTGTGAAACCAAAGAAAAAAGATATCCCTGGTGATCCATGCCTTTGATATTTACTCCGTGAAAATATCAAAGACACAAACTTTTGTCTGTCACAGCAAGTTTACATTTGTGTGTGTCTGTTGCATTAGCACATCCCAACAAAGTTATCCTGTCTTTGGAATTTCTGCAGAGGCTGTCTTATTATCAGCTGTAATCAGTGTCTTTCTGGGACAGTAATGCCAAGGCAGTGATGTTTCATCAGTATTATAGACTTGTTCCTGCATCAGATTTTCGATGATGACTGTGGCAAACTTGCCAATGAATGCTTTCACTGCTTCTTAAGCAGCAGATATACTTAAATATTTAAAACACTTAACAAGTATTTAAAATTTTAATATGTTAAATAAACAAATATTTAACAAACATTTAAAACTTTAATATGTTAAATATACAAATATTTAAAAATTGAATGTCATGTCTTTTCCTAAATTTCTACAATCAGCTTGTTAAATATTCACAATTCTCTTCAATTTTCAGTCCATTGTGATAGATCTTTGCTTGTTTCATGATCAGCATACCATTAAGTGGCTTATGTTCACTGGGATCCACTTTTTTCAATACATGATTGAGATCTTCATTTTTAGATTTATGCAGTGTTTTTCATTTTTCATTACTGTCTGGTAATCACTTTCAGCATAGAACTTCAACAGTTCATCTTTCTGTTTCTTTGGGTTATATATAGTTGTCATTCCAACACCATAGCCTTCCATGTAATAGTTCACCCTTACACTACTGTTCAGGTTCTCCAACAGTTTGACTTTCTGTACTATATATAAACACATATGTCTCCTCATTTTCTTATCACTGTTACCTACAGGGGTATCTATAAGCCTTTTAAAAACCTTCAACAATATATTTACATCAGAGAGCAGATAATAAGCAAAACAACCACAAACTAAAAACCACAGTGAAAAAGCACATAAATCTTAGGCCCATAAAGGGCATCATGGGGAACCTACCATTGCCATGTCTGTCATGCATATGCACCATTTTATGACTCTTTGTGGATGACTTATGTGGGAGAATTGGGAGTGCATGAAAATGATATGGCAGATGAAGAGATCTAGAAGGGCTTTTCTCTTGGGGATACTATGTTTTAAAGACAACTCATTACAAGAGCTCAGCTATGAAAACTTCCACTTGTGCTACATTAATACGAAAAGTTTTGAATTTGGTAACATTTTGGATTTCGTATTTTTGGATTAGGGTTGCTCAACCTGCATATGCATTACTTTGAATGGTTACTATATTTAGTAATTGTTATAGACAAAAAGTCACAATACACATTGAGTTCTGCTGTCTTTTTATATATGAGGCTAGAATAAATTCTATATAATAGTACCCTGAGAGAGCAATGCCATGTATGTTAAAAATGGCCGAATTAGTGAGCATTCTGTTGGAAACTCTCCAGGTTTCTTTATATATTGCACATTATTCTCTATAATTTTGTTCTTATTTATATTTCTTGGCTGAATATATTGATGGTCTGAATAATATATATGACATATATGCATGCATATGTATGCCTGTGTATATGTGTGTGTGTATGTGTACGTGTGTGTATATTTATGTACTATTATATCTATACTGTAGAAGGATGAGATATATCCCTAAAGCTCATTTGTTTTTGTATATTTGGAATATTATTTTCAGCCCCAAATGATCTTTTCATCTAGATTATTTAATACTTTAAAAATAGAATTACAGTGAGATGATTATTATTTTTGTCTTTGTGCTTCTTTCTTTTAGTTTAGAATTTTTTATAATAAGGTTTTAAAGAATTAAAACTAAAGTACTAAAAGATGTTAATTTTAATCTACAATTCTCATTGCAGTGATTTTCAAAAATTTATTATTTTAAGGATGTGAGGTACAACTCGGGGTTAGGTATTCAAATGTTCATTATGCAGGTACCCTTGTTGATAAGGTGTGCCCACCTTCCCCTGACAGTTTCCCACTACTACCAATTCCACCCCCACCCTCTCTCCTGGTAGTTTCCTACTACTGCCAATTCCTTTCTTATAGTATTAAGATGATTGTTCAAGGTCTGGTACTCAGTCCTTTGTTTCTGTGATAGATCACTCAGTATGATAGACTCTAAGTCCATTCAAGTAATTGCAGTGATTTTAATTTCATTTCATGATTCTCCCTGAAATTTTGAAATAGTATGACAGATAATTTAGAAACAGGCATAACTTTTCTGTTTTTTAAATAGATGCCAGTGGAATTTATTTTATGAAGAGTAGTATAGACTATTCTGTGGTGCTGATGTAATCTCCAGTTCACAAGTTGCCTTGGATTTAGATACACCTATCTAAAAGCTGGATACTTAGATGCTCAAACTGGGGACTGCAGCCTAATGGATCTGAGGATATATGAATACTCTGGTTTTACCATAACTTGCTATACAAATCTTAAAATTTCTGCTCCATTCTGTATCTGTGTGCTGAGTAATACTTTTCTTATTTATGGTCTTAAATGCAACAACTACAAATTCAAGACTAAGAAAAAAGAGGTATCAATTCCCTACATTCTAAAGAATGCCTGAGAGGCTATAATTTCTTTGATGGTTGATTACAATGTAGACAAACAGCTCAGCCATTCCCCATTATTACCCCAGTCTCCATCTTCCCCTCAAATCCATTTAAGCAGAACTCCAGGGAATATGGAGAGTAATTCCAAGTTGTGAATTAAAGACCAATGGAAAAGCAACGTAGCCTTTCACTTCTTTAAGGGTGGGAACATGTTACTTAGCAAATTCAAGACAGAAGAGATGAGAAATGACACTCCCAGAAATTAGAAGAAGGCAACACTGGTATCTTATTCTCCAGTTTAACATTTTATTTGCAGGAAACTTGCTGATTTGTGTCTATCTGTGCAGAGGAACAAGGGTTAGAGAAAGTATGAATCTGTTGAATTTGATTTATTATAAATTTCTCATAATTATGGGTTTAATATTCATTTTTTGGCAGTTATGTGATTCATTATTCAATTCATCAAAACAATGTACACATTTTGTAAATGTTATAAAAATAACTGTAAAAGCAAAATTTTATTATAAATATATACATAATAATTTATTAGAAATAACACCTTATCGGATAAAAATATCCCTCCAAAATTAAGTCAGTTATGCAGAGATGCATATTATTTAATGTTAGGATGCAACAAGCCCAACATCAGTTTCATTTTTATTTTTCATATTTATAGTTATACACACCAGAAAGCATGCTTTCATAAATATATTCATAGCAATGATGGTACTTTTAAATATAAATATCATTTAATTATTTGGATTTATTCTAGTAAAAAATAACAGTAATTTATAATAAAAATTATTGCTAGTAACCTATTAACATAATATTTGCTTTTGTCAAAAGTAAATAATTTGAAAATGACCACCTTCCAAAAGAATTTATTATATAGTGGTCAAAGTCATTTACTTTCTCCATATCTGGGAAGTATTCTGAAATGGCTTTACCAGATATACCAAATGATGATTATATGTAACTGTTATTCTTCCACTAATATCTAGTTTAACTGAAATTAGCTAGGACTTAAACATTATAGTCTTCAGCATGTATCAGGCACAGCTGTAAGAAGTTTATTAGGTTTAACCATTTGAAATTATTGCCTTTGTTGGTCAAAAAATGGTTGCACACAGAAATGTCATGTAATTTAACCTATTTAATTATTTAGTCTCACTAGGAACTGATAAATAGGTACAACTGATATCCCATTTAAAAGTTGAAAACCAGCCGGGCTCGTTGGCTCAGCCTGTAATCCCTGAGCTTTGGGAGGCTGAGGTGAGTGGATTGCCTGAGCCCGAGGGTTCGAGACCCGCCTGGGCAATTTGGCGAGACCTCATCTCTGCAATAAATCAAAAAAAGTAGCCGGGCGTGGTAGCGCGCGCCTGTGATTCCAGCTACTTGGAAGGCTGAGGCGGAAAGATCGCCGGAGCCCGGCAGGTCGAGGCTGACTGCACTCTAGTCTGGGTGTCAGTGTGAGACTCCAACTCAAAAAAAAAAAAAAAAAAGATGAAAACGGAAGCATGGAGAGGTTAAGTGACTTGCCAAATAACTCTTGGTTAGAAAATAGTGAAGCCAAGGATTTTGAAACCAGGAAGTGTGGCTTTGGTTTGTACACTTATCTAGTAAATTAAAATTGCCCCTCAGTTTACTCAGATAGGTTTGGAAAGTGAAGATATTATTAATTTTAAAATATATTCACCAATATACTATTTTAATAATATTTTTATATTGCCATGTTCTTAATTAGACGTCATAAAAATTTTGGAGCTACAGATTTAGCTTAATTAAGCTACTATGAAGCTTAATTGGTAAAGTCAATACTCAGTGCTAAAGCAAAAAGTCATTACCAAAAATATTTTCTGACATGGAAAGACTAACTTCTTTGTTTAAAATTCAAATAAATAATTAATATTCATTTTGAAAATGATTATAAAAGCTATTGAGAAACAGCGTATGCAACATTTCTCATAGGATAGAGTCCTCTTAATTGTCTTAATTGAAAAGATTAATTTCCCTAATGTTATAATAATTTATAAAGTAAAATTATAAATCTTTGTCTCTTTCTCTTTACTGATTTTTTAATATGGAATGTAATATATAGCTCATATAATAAATAATTTATGAACCCAGCATCATTTTCTTATTAAATGTGTATGCATACATGTTTTGAACTCTGATGCTTGGTCAACTGAGAATAATTAAACTCAAATAATACATAAAATAAAAATGAACTCCAATAATTTCATTATCTATCATGACCAAACTTTTTTGTGTGTATTTAAAGAAAGAGAAACTTCTCTATTGCCAGAATGAAACAGTATGAGATAGCTAGTATATAATCTTATTTTGTTAATAAAAATTAGAAAACATAGTCATTTCATAGGATTAACTAATTAGAATAAACTTGATAAAATAGATTTCAACTACTTTGTTGAATAATACATATAAAATCCTAAAGAAATTATAAAAAATTTATCCATGGGCTTTATTCAGTGTATCTTGAAAATTTGGGTTCCCTCAAAAATATTCCAATTATTCTTTAAAGATCTACTTCATTAACCTATGCTGCTTCAACCCTTCAAAGCTTTTCTTTTTCAGCTAATGACATATCTCAAGGATGAGTGTTGGGTGTAGATGAAAAAAACTACTTACATTGAGATGCATGAAAAAAGCTGTTTTCAGTACTCAAAAATGTTTAATCATATGCTATTTGCTTTGCTCTTGTGGAACTCCCTCACAATAAATACATTTTCTGATAATAGTAGAAAGATGGTAGACATGAGGTCTTTAAATATTAATTATCAATATCAATCCATTTTAAAAGCCAATTCTTCACCTTTAACAGAAATAGCTGCAAGATAGGAAAAGACACAAATCCTAAGGTAGTTTATGTTTTCCTGGTTATTCTTTAAAAATGATTTATTTTCTTAGACCTATATTTCAAAGTCACTTTGTTTTGTGTCCAGAGAGGTTTTGCAGTGTGCGCTTTTCTTTTGTGAAACAGGATAGAAGAGATAGGAAGAGGGAGATGGAAAAGGGAAAACCGCCTTAAATTTCTCCCACAGATTCACTGTCAGATTAGTCTTATGAAAGATCAGTATGAAATTGATTCTATGAAAATCAATGCTCTTAAAACTATTTTTTCCCTTTATTCCTTTAAAGTCTCAATGTGATAGGGGTTTGCAAACCTGAACCTGAAGACTGACCAAATTGTATTGTAAAAGCAAGGATTGGAGAAAACTAAAACTCTTCATTTTTACCCCACCAAGTTCAGATTCATCAACAATCAGATGAATAGATGAATGGTTAGATGGATTTGTGTGTACATATAAACATGTTTTAGATCATCTGATAGATTTCTTTAGACTCATGCCAACTGCCTTGCAATTTCAATATGTTTGTGTTTATGGTTTTATTAGACCAAGATAAGAAGATACAGTTAGTAGTTAATTGTAGTATTTCCCAGTCTAGGATCCATAAATCTTTAGTGATCCACAGATAACATTTCGACCGCCTGTAATTTTTCAAGTCTGTGAAATCCTGGCTAATGGACTTAATTATTAAGAACTCAGGTCATCAGAGTCAGTCTCACATGGGTCAAGTTACAGATCCTCCACTTATTAGCTGTGGATCCTTGAGAAAGGTACCTTTCCTTCCTGAATCTCATTTTTCTTATGTGTAAAATGAGATATATAATGTAATATAAAATTCTCCTTTAGGTTGAATTAATTAAGAGAAACATCTCATTTACCCATAAAATCAGTAAGACAAAAATGTTATTTCAGAATAACAGAGACTCCTTATTATCCTGATGTGTGGATTCTGGTACAATTAATTAAAATAATGTGCAATGGTTCAAAACTAATTGCACTAGCCATCCTGGCAAAATTTTTCTTGTGCAGTTAAAAGTGAGAAACTTTATATTGCTAAAAACTTGACTGGGCATGGTGGCTCACGCCTATAATCCCAGCACTTTGGGAGGCAGGAGGATTGCCTGAGTCCATGGGTTCGAGACCAACCCGGGCAACTTGGCGTGACCTCATCTCTACAATAAATCAAAAACTTAGCTGAGCATGGTGGTGCTTGCCTGTAGTTTCAGCTACTTGGAAGGCTGAGGTTGAAGGGTCACCTTAGCCCTGCAGGTCGAGGCTGCGGTAGCTGTGAGCATGCTACTGCACTCCAGTTGGAGTGAGACTCCAACTCAAAAACAAGCAAACACAAAAAAACTATTGACCCAGCAGCTAGCAAATAATTTTGTTTTTAATAGAAAGTAGAAAATATATTCATTTCCTCAGATGAATTTAGATGAGGATTAATACTAATTGGAATGAGTATTGTATAATATGATTTGATTAAAAGGATTTTAACTACCAACATAGATTTTCATTAAATCAGACTCCTTTAGAAGCCCAGATTGTTCTTTCCTCCTGACAGGAAATTGTAGGGTGGAGACATTTTAGCAGAGAATATGGAGTGTGTAGAAAGGTGAATAATAAACTTTACTTCTACTTTCTTCCTTATTGCAATCTTGCATTATTCCAGTGGTACTGGCCCACCTTGCCTCAGTTTACCCTTTCATTAAATAAGATAATAAAAATGAGTAATAAACTCTTTATAAACATTATAAACACTATTAAGCTCTTGCTTTTTTCTTTTATGTGTGTCCCTGAGGGTTTTTTTTTTTGGCGGGGGAGGTTGTCTTCTTTATTAACTCTTTCACTCATCCACTCATTAAGTCAGCTGGGAAACCAGACACAGTTACCTACAAATACTTATTAAGCACCTATTATCTAATAGCATTAGCTAACTATCATGGATAGGAAGGTAAGTCAGGTCCTTACCCTCACAGAATTTCAGTTTATTGGAGAAGACAGTGAAATGTGATCAGTGTTATGGCAGTGAAAGAACATAGCTCAAGCATTTACTATACTTAGAAAAGGCTTCCTGGAAGAAGAAGCAATGCACAAAGAGAGCTCTGAATGCTGAGAAGCAAATAAGAAAAGAATAATCCAGAAAAGTGAAGCAACGTGTGTGAGCAGAAGGATGGGAACCAGGCATAAGGCAATACGGAAAGGGAAAGTCCAGGGGCAACTTGGGGATGTGGTAAGAGACAAGACAGGGGAGCTGGAGAAGCGAGATCATGCAGACCCTCATAAGCTAAGCTGAGGAATTTGGAGTTTATTCGGGGGTGCAATAGGCAAATAAAATTAGTTTTCTAATTTCTTTTCTATGCCTGACACACACACAGTTCATTTCTTGGGTCATAATTTGGCATAAAGGCCTCTGTGAATTTTCTCAATATAGAGTCACGCTTCTATTGTCACTGCCATCATTACTATGTCTTTTGAACAGTACGTTTTGCATATTTATACTTTCAATTATATTCTGTTGGGTTCAGTTTCCTTTCTTGGTGCACACATCCAGTAGTCACGTATCACAGCTGACCACGGGACTATCTGAAACTTAAATTAAGGCTATTACTTGGAGCTTCTGGACCATTCCAAATATGGATCTGTTTTCTCAGCAGCCCATGAAGATTCATTTTTCCTTTCCTTTTCCCAAGGTATGTTGGTGCTGTCTTAGCAAAGTTCAGTGGAAGAATATTAACCTTCAGCCCCACTCACTCAAACACACACACACATGTTTTAAAACCTTCAGTGGCTTCCTGTTGTCCTGAAGATAAATTCCATATTACTCTCCGTGGCTTATATAGCACTAGCATGACCTTATTAATCCTGACTACTTCACCTGGCTGATACTAACCACTGCATGTAGGTGGGGTGGGATGGGGCAGGGATAGAACAAAGGGACAGAAGAGTGTTCCAGAAGGTTGCTGCATATGAAAAGAGCTGGAGATGATGCTGAGAAAAGCATTCACCCATCGGAGTCTCTGAAATAGATTAAGTTTATTTTCATAAGCTGTTTCCTGTGCCTGGCCCCTGTCAACTACTACAGTCTCCGTTTAAAAATTATCTCCTCCAAGCAACCTTCTCATTCTTACCTCACTCCCCCACCTCTTAAAGAATGATCACACACTTCCTCTTTCCTACAGAACTTTCTTGTACATGATTGTTTAATTTTCTTTCCTTCTTACTAAACCATAAATTCCATGACAATAATCTTGCCCGTGTTCTATTCCCATCAGCCAGCAGAATGGTCAATAATGTCTGACAAATATTTGTGGAATGAATAAATGGAAATAGCCACCATTTTAATACCAACTATGAATTGTGCACTGTACCAGCTACTTAATATGTATTATCTCACTTAGCCATCCAATAGCCCTATGCAGAATTATTGTTATTATTCCTATTTTACACAAGAGAAAACTTGACCAAAAATCATATGGCTAATAAGAGACAGAGCAAGGACTAAAATAAAGGACTGTCTGACTCAAAAGTTTGAGTTCTTAAAATGTGTATTATAATAATTTCTCTCAAGTCTTTTCTTTTGTATTTATCCCTTTGTCTCTGATGACCTGGGACTACAACACATTTGACTCATATTAAAGGCTTTTGTAGGCCGGGTGTGGTGGCCTATGCCTGTAATCCTAGCAATTCGGGAGGCAGAGGTAAAAGAATTGACTGAGCCCAGGGGTTCAAGACCAGTCTGGGCAACATGATGATACCTCATCTACACAATCAATTGAAAAAAAAAAAAAAAAGTTGGGCCGTGGTGGTGCACACCTATAGTCCCAAACTACTTGGAAGGCTGAAGCAGAAGGATCACCTGAGCCCAGCATGTTCAGGCTGTGGTGGTTGTGAGTGTGCCACTGCACTCCAGCCTAGCCAATAGAGTGAGACTCCAACTCAAAAACAAACACATAAAAAACTGTAGTAACTGAAGAAATTCATACCATTTAAAAGTGATTTTAAGTTTCCTTTCTCTATTTTTCTCTTCTCCTGTTACAGACAAGTTTACTTCCTGCCTGTAAAGTCAAATACGCAAGAGTGGAAGGAATGCAGCTTTATTCAATTGCCAGCAATTAAGGAGATGACTGGACTCACACCTCAAAGTAACTGCCTGGCTCCTTAGGCTAAGTGGAGAGGTTTAAAAAGGGAAAGTGACTATGGGAAGTGTATGGGAGGAGTGCAAGTTGCAGGTGTCCCTTCTATGACTATCTTGAGTCATCATTCATCCGGAGCACCGTGCTATCTCTGCTGCAGCCAGGTGACAGATTAACAGCCTTGCAGTAATCTCCAGGTGGGAGAGAGCTTCATGATTGGATATTCATGGCTGCTTGGTTTCAAGAATAACCTCTGGAATCTGTAAATAAGCATGCGATTAGATAAGTGGACATGGTGCATAGGTGTGTGGGGTGGGAAAAGGGAGAAAAGAAGCTTCTAAGGCATGTTTCAAAACTACACTTTAAGGAGTAAGAAAAGGGGAAAAAACTTTAAAATGCATTTCAAGGCTGAGATACTCAATTACAGATCTAGATATTATTAGCTTCGCTTGTTCTTTTTTTTTTTTTTTTTTTGAGTTGGAGTCTCACTCTGTCGCCCAGACTGGAGTGCAGTGGCCGCTCCCAGCCACCACAGCCTCGACCTGCTGGGCTCCGGTGATCCTTCCAAGTAGCTGGAACTACAGGCACGCGCTACCGCACCCGGCTAATTTTTTGATTTATTGTAGAGATGAGGTCTCACCAAGTTGCCCAGGCGGGTCTCGAAATTACCTTTGTGTTTTAGTCGGTTGTATTTTC
>CAUYQG010060133.1:0-16948 GCA_963574415.1 Tarsius wallacei | reverse complement strand
ACAATAAATCAAAAAATTAGCAGGCGTGGTAGCACGCGCCTGTAGTTCCAGCTATTTGGAAGGCTGAGGCGGAAGGATCGCCAGAGCCCAGCAGGTCGAGGCTGCGGTGGCCGGGAGCGGCCACTGCACTCCAGTCTGGGCGACAGAGTGATTCTCCAACTCAAAAAAAAAAAAAAAAAAAATACATAGAATGGAAAAGCTAAAGAGTGTCACAATATCAAGAGATGATGAAACTCTAGAGCAAGAGAAATAATCACACTCTCTAGGTAGGAAGATAAATTTGTACAGCAATTTTAGAAATCAGTGCAACTTCACATAGTAAAGTTAGCATCTATAATCTAGCACAGAGACCAAGCACTTACACTACAAGGGACATACCTTAGAGAAATGTGTGACATGTGATCCAGGACTCATGGAAAAGCATGCTTAGATTAGCCACAAGCTGGAAACAACCCAAATGTTAACCAGTGGTCACATGGGTGTCTTTAATGCTGGAATATTACCCAGTACAGCAATTGGAAAGGCTACAGCCAACCAACAACCTGGATGAGTAACAATATTGAGTAAAAGAATTCATACACAAATAAATTTTTATCATATATCCCCTTGAAATAAAGTTTTAAAATAGGAAAAATAAGACTATGTTTCTGAACATACATATAATTGTTGCAAAACTATAAAGAAAAAAAATCAAATAAATGAATACCATAGAAGTGATTATGTTGAGAGAGACAGGATGTCATGATGAGAACAAACAGGGGTTTCTGGAGTGGGTAATATTTTGCATTTCTTGCTCTGGGTGATAGTGACATGAATGCTATCTTTATAAATACTTTGTTAAACCCTAGTTTCAGTTCTTTTCTGAATGTACATTATATCACAATTTTAAAATGCCTAATAGAAGGAAAAGAAACAAATAAAAAATGCTAACAGTTCATGCATGAAAATTACAAATTATATTATGGAAGCAAACTTTTGGTGATTAAATCTTGATCAACAACATTTGGAAATCAAAGATCTGGTGTAGGAAAATTAAAAACTTAGAAAATCGACCACTAAGATTAAGAACATTTTTACTTCCCAGAACAAGGCAAACAATGAGCCCCAAAAAATGTTCCTTTAATTTTATTTTACTTTTGCTTTCTTTGGAAAAGAATTCAGAGATCTACACTGGCTTTTTGTGCAAAATACATTGAGAGTAAATAGTCACCCTGGTTAAAATGGCTAAACAAGTTACAAATTACAACATAATAAGTAACTTCTCTGTACAGTCAGTAATAATGAAGGAGGACCAAATGGATCTTTGAAAAGTGGAATCTTTGGCTGGGGGTGGCTACTCAAGCCTATAATCCCAGCACTTGGGGAGGCCAAGGTGAGAGAAGTGCCTGAGTCCGGGGGTTCAAGACCAGCCTGGGCAACTCGGTGAGACCTTGTCTCTACAATAAATCAAGAAAAATTAGCCAGGTGTGGTGGTGTGCACCTTTCCAGCTACTTGGAAGGCTAAGGTGGAAGGGTCGCCTGAGCCCAGCAGGTCAAGGCTGTGGTGGCCGTGAACGGGCCACTGCACTCCAGCCAGGGTGACAGGGTGAGACTCCAATTCAGAACAACAAAAAAAGTGGAATCTTCAATTCCAACATGTGAATCACTCATCTGAACACTTACCTGCCACCTTAGCTCATTATTTGTTTTTCTTGCTTTCATTAGCAATCTATTATTTCACATAGTTTGTTTCTCTGTTTCTATTTAACTTTCCTATCTTCAAAGAAGAAGAAAATAAATACATTTCAGTTCATATATATACAGTTCAAATACATATATACAGTTCTTATATTTGTGTGTATACATGGGTATATGACTCCAGTTTCTTTCAATAATAATGTAACATTCTAAGCCTCAGCTACTTGAGCTTAAATGATTCCAGCTTTGGGCAACTTCCTAGTATTTCTCCAATTATTTTTTCGTTCCTTTTCTGCCAAATTTTATAACACATATATCCATAATGCAGATATTTATTTTCTTTTTACAAGGATTGCCTATTACTTTTAAAAATATGGACCACTCAGACAAAATAAACCCAGAGATCATTCATTACCAAAAATCCTGATGTGTGGATGGATTTGTCTTTGTGTGCATTCCGCTGGACACACAGCACATGCGGGTGATGATCCTGTCGTGTGGCCCACTGGAATGTAACACCACATGTAGACAAAAACATCTTTTCTTTAGGGAGGGAAAAAAAGAGGAGAAAGGGGGAGGGGACAAACAACAACTAAAACTTTGCTTCAGATGTTTGCAATTTAAAATGTTTATGTTTCCTAATAATTCATTCCAAAGTTACAGGGATACATTTCTTTCTAACCCTAAATCTGACTTATACCTACATGTTTTTCATTATCCAATTTAAACACTTTCATTCCACTTTCTCAATTGCATCCTGGAGTTAAATTTTGACACTTCACAATCAAACACCCTTTTGCTCAAGCTTACTATATGACATAATTGTGAATATTTTCCATACTTGGGGACAGGCTTTCAGGAATTTCATTTTGCTTTGGACTTACAAGGAGAAGAAAATGCACAAGACTCATTATCCTTAACACAGAATTTATCCTGAGAACTGCAAATGCTCAGAGCCAAAGTAACAAGGATTCTAGAGCTCTTCTGTTTCTACGCTTCTTTCCTTCAGCTCATTTTTTACAGGAGGATAAGAGCATTTGGCTGAATGGGGAAGATGTCAGTGCAGAGAGGTGTGGCCTGTGAGGCCTAAAAAAGAGAAGTTCTGTTTCTTTCTTTCTCACACTCCTTATGCTATAACTCTGGAGGGGAGACACTCTTACTACAGCCCAGCAGATTGACTAGAGCACAAAAATCAGTCTCTTTCCTTCATGAACAAAGCCAGCCCTTATCTGACCTATTTCCTACACACAGGACATCTGAGTGTTTGGCAGTCAGAGACATGTTTATATGTCATCCAATGATTCATTCCTTTAAAATAAAGAAGAAAAATGTATCAAAGAAGAGTGGTTCAAATGTCTTTTCTAATGCCTTTGCCAATTTTCTGCTCATTCGTATCCTGGCTTGGTTTGGTTGAATAATTACAGTGCAAAGTTATTCTTTCACGTGGCGGTGACAGAAAGGTAAATTGTTAACAAATGCTGAGACATGTCCATAATTGCCGACCTTTCCTGGTCTCTAGGTTATGACTTGGGGCCACTGTGTAGTTAAGGGACTGGTGTGATATTTCTGAACAGGCCTGGATGCCATCAGTTCCCATCCAATGGGAATGAGTGAAGTCACTGATGTTTCTTTCAGGTCTCCAACTCTTTGCATTCACAGTCACCCACAGAGCCTTCTCTCCCTGTCAGGTTAAAGTTGACCATGGCAACCAGTTTACCACGCTCATTTCAGTTGCATTCTATGTTGTGGGTTTCACATGTTAGCCGAAAGAGTTAAGTTTCTTCAGAAAAACTTCTCTCCAAGTCGACTAAAACTCAGGAATCCCCAGTGCAATCATAGGAAAGTTCATATGGGCAGCATTTCACAATTAGCTCCCTTGTGTTGGATAGGACTTTGCTTTCAGGGTCTGAAGGAAAATCTTGTCAGGAGTGTGCAGAAGGGACTGTGGCTCTCTGGAAGCCAGGTTTTGTGTTTATGGACTATGATGTGCTAAAACTAAAGGAATCATATAAAATATATCCTGGAAGATCTAATTAAAGCGAGTTAAGGAGAAAGACGAATCAAGAAGAAGGAGCAAGACTGTTTATTTCAGGATATTGAAGACAGAGCCTCCATAGAAGTCTGAACCACAAACCTTGCCAAGGAGAGGCAGGGGTGGGTTGGGCCTGATGGCCATGCACTTCATCTGCACTGGGGCTTCCCTTCTGAAAGGATGCTCTGAATTTGTAGCATTTCACACAACCATTGAAAATGCCTAGTAATTGTTTGCAGCTGCTGCTCAGCCATTTCCTTTCCATTCCACAGCCCTGGAGACAAAAAAGAAAAAAATTATTTATGCCGGTTTTTGTGGATCATAGTGTTGGCTGTAAATCCACTCCACCATAGCCTATATAATTATTTCATTGTTTTTACTTTATGCCAAATCATAAATTTAAAAAAATAAAAGAAAAAGGAAACAAAAAAATAACAGAAGGGTTCTTTTATCTTTAAGGCACTTGCCCTTCCTATAAAATAAAACCTGACTGATTCAGATCTGTCTAGATTGGTTAAAGGTCTGGATTACTTGCTGTTGAATTTTAATATTCAAGTCTTTTATCATGTATAGAAATATAGGTGCATTCTGTGTGGGGCTGTTTATTTTCTAGAGCAACACAGATGGCCTAGTATTTGAAGTGTGCTGGAAGGAGCACTGGATTGGAGATGAGGACCCCTGGGACCCCTCATGGCTTATAAGGCTTCAGGCAGGGATCTCTGCAAGGAGAGACTGGGACTGAAATGGAATAGACTGGAGTAGAGTGGTGCTTGCAGAATCACTTGCCATCCTGCTCCCACAACTCATCTTGCTAATCTGTGCTGTAAACTTTCTACTAGCCCAGAAGTGGCCTCAGAATATTTCTTAACACAGAGCTCCACAAAAACAGCCATAAATCTGTCAACATTGGCACATAGCATTAAGCCTAATTATGAGACTAGGTGACTTCAAAGTTTCTTCTAGCAATATAATTCCAATATGCTAATAGAGAGCCTTAAGGAACCTGCTTTTAAAAATGCAGAAATATAACCTGTGTATAGTTTGTGCTTAAAACAGCAGCAAGCTTAACAAAATAAAAAGTCACCAGACTTAAAACATCTGCTAGCTTCATAAAACTTCGTAGTTCTCACCAGACTGAGGGCAAGGGATAGCAATGAGGATGAGGCTAGGAATTGAGGACTTGTATAGTGGAATTACCTAGGGAGATTTTTTTCAAATACCCAAACCTGGGAACCACCCTGTCAATTATCTTCCCTTAAGTCTGTGATGGAGCCAGGAGAGTATGTTTGCTTAAAAATCCATTTGGTAAATCCTGATACACATTCCTGTCCAAAGATTACTACTGAAGCCTAACTTATATGATTTATTTCTTTAGACAGTCTCTCAAGAAAAAGCAATGACAGATGCCAGCTCAGACCCTGTCCGAATAAAATTTGCACATTCCAAATGAGTACAGTGCAAATAAAATGATGCTACCCATTGATTGAATTTGCAGCTTTATTTCTGGAACCAAGACATTGCGTTATTCAGACAACCACATAATGGCGGCCACTCAACACTTTCAGTCTCTTAGGCCAAAAACCCTGGAGTCATTCTTAGCTCTTCTCTTTCTTTCACGAACCTCATCCAGAGAACTCAGCCAATTCTGTTAGCTCTTGCTTTACCTCTGACTGCTTTTCACCACCAACTCTGCTAAAGCCGATTATTCCAACCACCCACAGCTGGTTTCCCGCTTCAATCCTTGACCCCCTCTTTTTATTCTGCACACAGCATGGAGTGACCCCAGTAAAACTGGAACCAGAACATGCCCTTCCTCTGTTTAGAAACTTCCAAGTCCCCTTACAACCTAGTCCCAGTCAAAACCAAAGTTATCACAGTGGCCTTCAAGGCCCTACTCCTTCTGGCACCCAGTTACTGTCCCCTTTGTCCACTCAACCCTGGCCTTTCTGTTTCTCAACGTGCCATGTACCCTTCTGAAGAGTCTTTGCAGGTGCTGTTTTCTCTGCCTGGAATGTAAAGCCTTCAGGTCCCCACATGCTTCTTTTCCTCACCTCCTTCATGCCTTGATTCAAATGCTACCTTATTAGCAAGTACATCGCTAATCACCACCCTTATAAAAATTGAAACCCTATTCCCCATTCTGCTTCCTTAATGTAATTTGCTCTATATTATGTATCAGCATGTAACATAACATATAATTAGTTTTGTTTATTATTTATCTTTTAACACAAAAATATCAACTGCACAAAGGCAGGGCTTTTGGTCTGCTTCGTTCACTGTTGTATCCTCAACATCAAGAAGAGTGCCTAGCACATAGCAGGTGCTCAATAGACATTTGTTGAATGAAGAAATAAGTGTAAGAATTAGCCAATAGAGACTATGACTCAGTGATTGGGGGAAGCAGCCCATTAGTGAGCAGTAAACAACTGACCCAAGGTTTTCTGGGAATTTACTGCCTAAGTTTGTCCATGATTCAGTTTCCCCCTCTACAAAATGGGCTAAATGTTTTTTCACTTTCAGTAGGTCACAAGGTTGCAATTAAAACAAATAGGAATGTATTCTAATACTGTGAAAGAAATACTTTGTCTTATCTAAAAATATATATATTTTTTTCTTTTAAATTCGGAATCTCATTTGTCCATCCAGGCTGGAGTATAATGGCACAATCATGGTTCACCAGAGCCTCAACCTCTGGGGTTTAGGCGATCCTTCCATCTCAGCCTTCTGATTAGCTGGAACTATAAGTGCACTCCACCATGCCCTGCTAATTTTTTGGATTTTTTGTAGAGACAAGGTCATGCTTTATTGCCCAGCCTGGTTCAAACTCCCAGGCTCAAGCAAACCTCCCGTCTAGGTCTCCCAAAGTGCTGGGATTACAGGTGTCAGCCACCATGCCCAACCTTGTCTTTTCTAAGTTATTCAGGAAACATTCATGTAGTTTGCTATTTATGTAATTTGCCTCTTGTAATTACTCACTCTTCCACTTAGTAATTTCACAAAACACCGATAGCAATAGAAGGAAATAAAGTAAACTTTACTAAGTCCATTTTGTTACCTATTTATAGCTAAAGAGTAAAATTCAAAATACTAATTTAAAACAGAGAAAGCCGGGCTCGGTGGCTCAGCCTGTAATCCCATGCTTTGGGAGGCTGAGGTGAGTGGATTGCCTGAGCCTGCAGGTTCAAGACCTGTCTGGGCAACTTGGCGAGACCCCCTCTCTACAATAAATAAAAAAAAAAAAAATTAGCCGGGCGTGGTAGCGCGTGCCTGTAGTTTCAGCTACTTGGAAGGCGGAGGCAGAAGGATTGCCAGACCCAGCAGGTCGAGGCTGCGGTGGCCGGGAGCGGCCACTGCACTCCAGTCTGGGTGACAGAGTGAGACTCCAACTCAAAAAATAATAATAATAAATAATAAAAATAAAACAGAGAAGTTATCCTCCGCTCTCTCTAGGTTGTAGACTCTATTATGCAAATAAAAAACTTTGCATTTCAAAAATTTCAGAAATTTTGTGGGGAGTTTCTGGATATGAAAAGTAGTTTAGAACAAGTGGTATGACACAAAAATATTTGAATTAATCATAATTGTTAACATTTATGAGCATTTTTTATATACAAGGCATTGTGCTATTGCTTTACATACATAATCTTATTTTATCCTTGTTTAAACTCAAAGAAAGAAGAACATATTCAAAAAGGCCTGAGGCTCTGAAATGGAGAGCTTCTTGTCCACAGTCACACAGCCTAGTAGGTGGCGGAGCTGTGATTCAACTCTCAGTTCATCCAAATCCAAAGACAGCATTTTTAACAGCTACATTTTTCCAAAACAGTGGTTTGTGAGGATGGTAGGATAAAATATTTCAAATCAGGATAGTTCCAGAAAAATTGGGTCATAAGTTTAGAATGTTTCACATTATCCTGAATTTCTAAGTGTTGACTGTATAAACAAACGTTGTTATCATAACAAGTCAGAAGGAGAAAAACTGCTGATAGCACCATGTGGTGCCTTTCTCTGCAGGGGCCCACAAAGTACTTTCACAATATATACTAACAAACATGGCATTCACCGCATAGAATAAAAAGAGGATGTGGCATTTGTTCAGTTAATGGGGTCAACAAGAGATATAAAGGGGTGGGGGGGGGGCAACTCAGATTTCAGTGTGATTTTCTTCCAAGTTGAATTATTCAACTTATCTGTCTCCAGAGATCAACAAACTAGAGCTGGCACCACAAAGTCACCTCCTGATTTCTTCTCTGGACCATAAATTATTTCCAAGTGAAGGTATTTTATCAAATTAGTATACCAAGATGTCTTTGGTATGTCTGTCATTTGAAATTAAATGCATGTCTCTCCACTAATTTCAGAGAAGGAGGGAAGTATAGACCTTGCTGAAGAGAAAGAAGAAGACAATTGAGGCACATATGTGTGATAAGGTGGTGGTGGTGATAGTGGTGTGATGGTGTGTGTGTGTGTGTGTGTGTGTGTGGTATGGTGTGTGTGGAGAATTTCCATTGCTGCGGGGCATGTCAAAACTGGGTGTGTGTAATGGGGGGGATGATATATGAGGGACTCGAGCTCTTCTCACTGAATTATATCTCAGTAATGTCTCAAGAGTGCTTATGAGCTTAAAAAACATTCTGTACCTTAATATACATATACAAGCAATCATTGTTGTTTACCCTCATTAATCCAAAGCTTTTGTTTTCTTTCTTTTAGATCATCTATGTGACTATTTTTAGGATAATGTGAAACTATCTGTTGCTATACAATGTGGGAAAGGACTTTCTGTCTATTGAATTTATTTTTCTATTACGAAACTTTCAATCATGTTCAGATTTCAGTAGGTCTCTCAAGTCAAAAAATAGAAAAGAGAAATAGTATAAATCAGTATAATTTGGTGAGTGGAAGATGAGGAATCTTAGAGAAAGTTGATGGAAAATCAAGGAAGTGTCAGGGAAGAAATGAGTGGTGATGACAAATGCCTCCTGTGCCACTGGATACCAGCCCACGCACCAGCGTTGGGTTAGAAGCTGAGCAACATGACTCCTGCAACGAAGGGGGCTGTCTGCCTTCACTGTAATACGTGCCCAAAAACCTTTTACCTTGAATTAAAACTCTGACCTCTCTCGATGCGTAAATGATCATGACAAACACTAGCCAAGAAAAATCAAGCACACAGAAAGACCTCATATTTAAAAAACATTTGACACTAGAGAAACAAAAAATTTTAGGATTAACCAGGATAAGAACATGTGATATTTGTATAATAAAGAAAATAGTTTCCATTTGGAGAAAAGCAAATGTTCTAGTAATATAGAAAAAAATTATCAATGTGGAAAAATTATACTATAGCTACAAGAACTGTCTTTGTAACTAAGATTAAAAGAATGCAGTAGACAGGTCTTTAGTTCCAAAAGTCCTTTGAGTCCTGCGTGAAAGTTTGGAATGAGTCAGAAGCATTTTCATGGAGGGCTAGATCAAAGCAGAGGTCAGAGTTCTACCTACAACAGCCATGAAAAAGAACACATCCTCTCATGCTAGACTGCCCAGGTTCAAACCCAGGTTCCACTGTTTATTAGTTGTGCTATCTTCAGAGAAATTACTAATTATTAAACATTTAAGATGTATTTCAGTTTTCTCTTCTAGAAAATGGGAGTAAAAATTGCCGGGCACGGTGGCTCACGACTATAATCCCAGCACTTTGGGAGACTGAGGTAAGAGGATTGCCTTAGCCCGCGGGTTCGAGGCCAGCCTGGGCAACTTGGCAAGACCTCATCTCTATAATAAATCAAAAAACTACCTGGGCGTGGTGGCACATGCCTGTAGTTCCAGCTACTTGGAAGGTTGAGGTGGAAGGGTCACCTGAGTCCAGCAGGTTGAGGCTGCCGTGGCCATGAGCGTGCCACTGCCCTCCAGCCTGGGTGACAGGGTTAGACTCCAACTTTAAAAAAAAATGATGCCTTCTTCATGGAGTTCTCATAGAATCAAAAAACCCTTAACATGTATATAGCACTTAAAACAATTCTTGCACAAGTCAAACACCATAGAGTATTAGCTATTATACTGTTCTTGGAAAAGAGAGGAACAGAATGAAGCTGGAGACAACACTATTGTATGTAAATCACTTCTATGACATGAGGGGACATAACCCAACATGATAAAACAGTGAGTGTGGCACAACATAGATGATTAATAAATATATGTTGAATGAATAATGATATTAATAAATGAGGGTCCCAACTGTAGACCAGCAAGATCTACAGAAAAACTGTATCTGTATGCAAGCACAAAGAATATTGAAGAAAGATAGGATGCCCAAGTCTTGGTTTTATTGTCAGCTATGCATCCTATGCATAAACCAGATAGTGTAAAGGAACAATGCTAGACTTCCTACTAACATGGACAATAAAATAAACAAATACCTGTCCCTCAGTGTCTGCAGGGGATTGGTTCCAGGACCTTGGCAGATATCAAAATCCACTCTGCTCAAGTGTCTTATACGAAATGGCATAATTATTTGCATGCAACCTACGCACATCCTCCCACATACTTTAAGTCATCTCTAGAATACTCATAATACCTAATACAATGTAAATGCTATGTAAACAGTTGTTATGCTGTATTTTTGTTTGTATTATTTTTTCTTGTTTTATTACTTTTTTTTGCTTTTTTTCTGGATATTTTTGATTCGTAGTTGGTTGAACCTGGGGATTTCGAACCCATGGATCCTTAAGACCAACTGAACAAATTAATGAGACTAGTCTCTCACTGTTAGGTAGTCTTGTGCTTTGATTTAGATGATTTATTTGCTTCCACTCCAGTTGCAATGATAGGTTGCATTTGAAAAGTCTCAACAGCAATACAAAATAGCATTGCAATTCACAGGATAATTTTGGTACAATAACAAATAAGGAAATGTGAGTAATGTGCCTGGTCTTATCTTTTTCCTGTAGTAATAAACCAACTATTTTGAGATGATTGAATACCGTCTTCTCTTTCCACACCCTCCCTTTCCTAAAACATTTTTTGTAGGTTGTATTTGTCAAAAGAAGTCTCTTCTAACTACTTCATTCACAACATGTTTTCCACAAGCTTCTGACAATAAGAATGCCCTCATGGCCTCTAATATATGGTGAAATATTGTGTCCCAGAGCTCTTATCAAAAAGGTTTTAACATGTATTGATGAATATTTTCAAGTTTGCATCCAATCATTACCAGGGACCTGGTCAAGTCAAGTAGAGAGTATGTAGATGGCTAATCATCTAAGGACAGAACAGAATGTCCAGTTTAGTATGAGTCTTGGTCCAGTGGTCAGTGGTGCAGGCAGAAGCTTCCACTCTGTAGCTCACAGACATGAATTCTAACAGGTTAAATAAAATATTGATGGGTTGAGAAGTCATGAGTTTGACAATACCCAGGATCTCAAAGACTTAGATGTAATACAGAGGAGGCAAACATTTGAATTGCAGAGACTGAGGTGATGTTTAGACATCTACACAGCAGTGTAGAGGATTTCAGTCGAATGAGTCAGGCAGCAAACCTGACTTAGAACAGCAGGACAGCTCCAGGCAAGAATAATTCCTCAACTTCTAGAAGTCTTCTGCAGCCTTTTCTCCTCGGACAACTAAGACATGCCTGCTTAGTCTTCTCATTCCCGGCTGGGCTTTGGGGTCTAGAGGGTCTCCTATCTACTCTGAAGCTGTCTTCTTATTGTCTTAACCTTTCAGCAGGTGTGCTCTCTTAAAGAATTTAGGGAATTGGCAAAAGAAATTCAAACGTTTTGAGGAATTGGACATGTGTCAAAACTCTCCCATTGACTGTTGCTGCTACTGCAGTCAAGCAATACTGTAAGGAGGAAGGATAATCAGTAATGAAAACATCATTAATTTTAATATTTTAATTTGGGATTTTTGATCAAGATTAAGAATAATGATGTATAGAATTTCTAAAAATTAAATGTCACTATTTCAAAAGTCCAATGGATGCAGATCAGAAAAATACAGAATAGAAAATCTAATTTGGTTTAAGTCAATGGTTCTCCATTCTGGCTCCATATTAGAATTGATTGAAGAAATTTTAGGAAATTCACACCATAAATAAGTTGATCAGAATCTATGTAATAGGAACCCCCACTGGCGTTGATAGAAGCTCCCTAAATGATTCAATATATGGTCAGGATGGAGAACCACAGGCATGAATTGTCCTCATTCGTTCCCTTGAATAGAAGTCCCCAAGCATGGGCTGATAAATGTTGTTGACAAACATCGATTCCTAAGCACAGAGGGACTGTATCAGATTGTAACAGGGATAGTTTTCAGGGTTGGAAACTTTTAGGGAGGGAGTTGATGGCACTGGTGATGTAGTGGTGAGAAGCAGAAATTTGTATTTTTAAGAGATCATTGACTGGGCACAGTGGCTCACACCTGTAATCCCAGCACTTTGGGAGGCCAAGGTGAGAGGATTGCCTGGGCCCACGGATTTGAGACCAACCTGGCAACTTGACGAGACCTCATCTCTACAATTAAAAAAAAAAAAAATCAGCCAGGCATGGTGGCATGTGCCTGTAGTTTTGGCTACTTGGAAGGCTGAGGTGGAAGGATTGCCTGAGCCCAGGAGGTTGAGGCTGCAGTGGCTGTGAGCATGCCACTGCCCTCCAGCCTGGGCGATAGAGTGAGACTCCGACTCAAAAGAAAAAAGAAAAAGAGTACATTACGCAAAACTACTTCATTTAACAATCCAAATTCCTAGGAACAGTTCTGATACTTCATGTTTTTGTTTGATAAAATAGGTCATCAACTAGGTCAGACCATATGGTTCCAGACCGTTTTCATCCTTATTGAAAATTTTACCTTGACCTTGCTTGATGCAAAACAACTCAACCTTGTTTTCCAGATGGATTTTCCCTGTCAAATTTGCTAGCTAATGAGACTGCTTTTATGAAGATATGCATTTGTTGGAATTTCCTGCTGGTTATGCTCATGAATGCTCACACCATGGGTCTTTATGAACCAGGAATAATGCAAAGATACTGAGTTTTTAAGGTGAGGTCCGTTGTAGATGGAATCTCAAGCTCTGTCATTATTTATTACCCCATCTTTCTAATCTCTCACCATGGACTGACTCTTCTGAAGGTTCCCCATCAGCAGGCATTAAAGACTACCCTCCTCTCCAAAAGAACTCCAATATCAGGGCACCATTCACTGACACCACTTTTGGAGCAGCAGAGTTGACTTCCTGATTTCCAAATATGTCTGTTTCCATTGGCCAGCAATATTTTATTCTTGTGGTTTTGCAGGCCTCTTGATCCACCCTTCCCCTGTAATGGAAAAAGTACCAAGGCACTCTCTCTGCATTTTTCTTTAGTCCTTCTGAGACAAAGCACACTTCCTGTTCCTGTAGTGAAGCTTCTCTGCTGGCTAAAAGTCCACTTCCCACTCACCACAGACTTCCTCTGCCTGAAGCTGGTGGATTTTTAAACTCGAGGATTTGGGTATGAACATACTGCTTTGTTTGTTCTGAGACTTTCTCAGAATGGAATTACATCTATGATTCAACCTAACACACTGCAAGTAGACAGACTAGAAGATTCTGTAGTACTTTTGATGGTACATAATATTCCTGAGTTCAATGTTGAGATCTGCCTCTCCCAGGGCTGGGCTGAGACTAGGTGTTTTATAAACATACTTCAATAAAATATTTGACTTGACCTCAATCTCATCAAAGAGCAATAACAGACATTTGTATCAACAGTTCTGAGAATATAACTTCAAAAAAGACTTTCCTCCTAACCTAGTAGAACAGAAATTTTAACTATCCCAGCTAAATATAAGTTCTATATAAATATAGAACTTTTCTAGTTCTAATTATCTAAACTATCTGTAGATCCTTGGGCCAAAATTATTAGTGATGAAAGCTGCTTGCATTACTCAAAAACACCTGAAATAGTTTAGCTTTATACTTCAATAAACCACTGAGTATGACCATAGTCAATGCAGTTTCCTTATATGAAAAAAAAAAAGTTAGTAAAGGAAATTTTTCAGGGAAAATAAACATCAGAGTGAATAAGGTCAAAGGGAAGAAAACAGTAAATACTTAAAGTCTTCCAGAAACTCAATTCATACTAATAGAGAGCAAATATGCAAAAATGAGGAAGTGATTGAGGGAAACATTGCATCTTTAGAACTTTTTTTACTAAGCATGCATCACAGGGCTAAGCAAAAACACAGAAAAACTCAAAAACTAATTTTTTCCCTAAAAATATTGTAGTATTTTAGGATGATAAGACAAAACTATAAAAAGTGAAATAAAAATATAATGGGATACCCAATTAGATATAAGAAACTGCAGTAGAAAGCAAACGCTATGATGGCTCAGAGACTTTTTCCGGTAAGGGATTATCATGAACCGGGTGAGATTCAGCTGGGCCTTCAAACATAGTTAAGATTTCAAAATTTGAAAAGCTAATTATACAATGAAAAATAGCTAAGCAATGGTAACTCTCATCATAATCTCACACTCACTCAAGATAAAGAATAATACAGAAGTTGTTCATTAAAATGCAACTGATTTGATTTACCTTTTTTGCAGCACACATAGACTGGATCTAAATACTCTCTCAGATTTCATGAAAATCCATGGACACCTCTGTTGATCCAAGGTACCAAGCTTAACTCTAAACAAGACCTTCTGAGACAGTGTCAAGATACTCAAGAAAGTTAGTCTCATGCCACGATATTGACGTTGTCACTCAGTCTCTCGTTCACCAAACTAGATTTCAAATGATGAGAAATTTCCAGATGGTTTCAGGCTGTGGCATTATCACGGAAAAGAATTCATCCTCATGACGAGTATTTAAAAGACACTATCCCTCACTTTGGATCAATGGCCCCCAACATAACTTTTAAAAATCTGGGCCCATTGTTCTCCAATCACATTTCATATAAACAATGTGCTTTCTTTTCTTTTCTTTTCTTTTTTAAGTAGGAGTATCACTCTGTCACCCGGGTAGAGGGCAGTGGCATGCTACCAGCCACCACGGCCTCGACCCTGCTGGGCTCAGGCAATTCTTCCACCTCAGCCTTCCAAGTAGTCAAAACTACAGGCACACGCCACCATGCCTGGCTAATTTTTTGACTTATTGTAGAGATAGGGGTCTCACTAAGTTGCCCCTGTGGGCTCAGGCAATCCTCACACCTCGGCCTCCCAAAGTGCTGGGATTATAGGCATGAGCCACTGCGCCCGACCTTCATTTTTATTAAATTTAATTTTTTGAATCAGGGTCTCAGTCACCCAGGCTGGAGTGCAGTGACATGATCACAGCTAACCACAGCCTCGACCTCCAGGGCTCTGCAATCCTTCTACCTCAGCCTCCCCAATAGCTAGAACTACAGGTGCATACCACCATGCATAGCTTTTTTTATTTTTTGTAGAGACAAGGTCTCACTCTGTTGCCTAGGCTAGTCTCAAACTCCAGGACTCAAGCAATCCTCCCACCTTGGCCTCCCAAAGTGCTGGGATTATAGGCATGAGCCACCATGCCCAGCCAAATGATGTACTTTCAAAGCTCTCTTGGGCTCCCAAATTTTTCATCTGATTTGGCATTAAGGGGCATTAGACTGAGTTACTCCTGATTACTCCTGAATGACTCTTGATGAGCCCACAGTATAGAAACAGGGAATAGCATGGTGGAAAGAACCTAAGCTTTGGTGTTAGACTGACTTAGAGTCCTGGATCTATCACCCATGTGTTATGTGCCCTTCAGTAAATCACTTAACCTTCTGAGCCTCAGACTCCTCATCTAAAAATAAGGATAATACCTAACATGCAAATACATGATAAAGGCCACATTATTTAGTGACCTCAATAAACAGAAGTTGTGGTATGGATATCACATTCACATTTACTTTTATCATTATTTCTAATGTGATTCTGGACAAACAAATTACTGGCTCTTTCCAGACTTCAACTGCCCTGGCCTTGATGAGTGGGCCCTTGCAAGAATCTCTACATTTCCTTCCAGTTCTAAGATTTTTGTAAAGGAAATCACATCTGCCACCACCAATATAAACCACAAGCACAAGTTATGAATTTCTGCTGAGTAGTAATTCTACTTCTGCATTAATGGAAATTTCACAACTAACTTAAAGAACACAGAGCAGTAGAGACAGAGGTTTTCTACCTACATATTCTCCAAAAAACACACTCTCTCAGCTGGGTTCTAGGTGAAATCCAGTTTGGAAGAGGAAAAAATATCATCTTTTTGAAACAGCAAAATAGTCCTGATGATTTCCATAGAACTTTACTAGTATCTATTTATTTAATATTCACATTATTTTTAATGAATTCCTCACACGAGATTGCATGAAAATCTTGAGAGACAAGCTTTGGAAGGGGAGAGGCCTCGCTTTGATTCTTAGCTATCCCAGCTGCTAACTGTGTGACCCTGAATATCTGTCATCTTCTCCTAAGGAATAACCATTTCTACCACTTAGAGGTGCTATGTATGCTATGTCAGCACTCAGCAGGCCTGGAACAGAATAGGGACTCAATTCTATCTTCTTTTCTTCCCCAGTCCTCAGGAGCAGGGTCCACACTGCAGTCTTCTTGGTCAACATAGTAGCCGACATTAGATGGTCACAGAACAGATGCCCAATAACCATTGGCTGAGTTGTTCTTTCAGAAGTCAGCTGAATTTCAGAGGAAACTGAAACAGTTCATTTATTTTTTAACAATAACCACAACAATGACCTATGGACATTTTTTTCCCACATCTAAAGTCAGACTGATTTTAAATGAACACTTCCCAAAGTGTTCAAAGCGATCTGGGAGAAAAGAATCCCACTATCAAATGTGTTTGAAAAAGCTGGTATACTGAATATGTTCTATTCTGCCCCCAACAATCCCTCAGTGACTAAAGTTCTAAAATAGATTTTATAATAGCTTTTAGAATCTAAATATATTATACATGCTTATTATTCCTTTCTCCCATTTCCTTGAAAAAATAGCATCTCTTAATTTGTGTTCAAAGGGTTCTAAGGTCAAATACTCCTGGGAAACAATGGCTTGAACATGGCAAAACAAGTTTCTTCCTGCAGCATTTTTTTGGGATCCCTTTAACCTGCTATATAACGCTGTGAACCTTCAAGTGTGTGTGAGTTGCGGGGGGGGGGGGGGGGATTGTTGGGGCCAGAAACTACCAAATAAAGTATACCAGATTTTCCAAACACATTTAATTGGGGGTT
>CAUYQG010060132.1:0-18525 GCA_963574415.1 Tarsius wallacei | reverse complement strand
GCAAATGAAAAGGACAATGGAGCCGGGTTCGGTGGCTCAGCCTGTAATCCCGCACCTTGGGAGGCTGAGGCGAGTGGATTGCCTGAGCCCGCGGGTTCGAGACCTGCCTGGGCAGGCGAAACCTCATCTCTACAATAAATCTAAAAAATTAGCCGGGCGTGGTAGCGCGCGCCTGTAGTTCCGGCTACTCGGAAGGCTGAGGCGGAAGGATCGCTGGAGCCCAGCAGGTCGAGGCTGTGGTGGCCCGAAGCGGCCACTGCACTCCAGTCTGGGCGACCGAGTGAGACTCCAACTCAAAAAAAAAAAAAAGAAAGAAAAGGACAATGGAAGAAATCGAAAAAGTTCATAAGTCTGAGGAGTGTTGAGAAGAGTGAGGAATATGAACATTTGTAATAGAATAAATATTAAAATATATAGTCTAAAAAATCTACATTGAAAACATCTATGGAAATCTAAAACAGGATCATAATGCTCCAAGTAAAAATACGTGATATCTTAGAAGGACACACACACACACACACACAATCTTACAAGCTCCAGGAAGACAAACAAATTTCTTGCAAAATAAAAATCTCAGGCTTCTACTTCATTATAAAGGGGAGAGTAGAAATATAGCTGTAATCCTTGCTCATTCAAATCATCTCCATTAGTGAAAGCAACTGGAATGAATTTTCAGGTACATAAAAAATGCTCAACAAACAAAGTTTTAATACCTACTCCAGATGACTTAGAGGTGAGACAAATTTAAGAACTCAAGGATACAGAAACCTTTAGAGTTAGTGAGAATTATTATTACTGTTACTATTAATGATAATAATAACAGTTAATATTTATTGGGTACTCATCCTGTGCTCAATATTTGATTTGAATTATCTCGTCTTTACAATTACCTTTTGACTTAAACACTATTGTTTCTCATCACTTACACTGACTGAAGCTTAAAGGAATTAAACATTTTCTCCAAGATTCCTACAGCTAATAAACATCTTACTTGAATGTAAGTTCACAGTTTTAATCAGTGTTCTGAGTACCTTTCTGACTAGGTCGAAAACATATCAAGTTTAGATGAATTAATTGTACTCTGGGCTTGAAGTTTGTTTCTGATGCAACTTTTCTATTTTTATTCCTTAGCTAGTCCTTAACAAAGTGTTTTCCTTTACTGCATAATTCATAGAGTGTCTATTGAAACATACAGGCTCTTTAAACAATAAAAGGGAGGCTACTGTTATCCAGAGCTTACTGGTCATGGCTAATCTGTATATAGCATTTCCTAAGTGATACACATATTAACTCATCTTTCCCCATATTATAAATAAGAACACAAGGCACAGAGGGATCAAGGTCACTTGGCTCTGTCATTTGGCTCTAAGTGGCAGAGCATGGATTTGATCTTAACCTGTATATAATATTGCTTTAATTACAATGATTGAGACACTAGGGGGAATTTTCTTCCAAAATCAGAATTGTGTAGATACAATAATGATCATTTTCCTTGTAGAGATCTTTTGTCTCTTCAATTAAATTTACTCCTAGGTATCTTATTTTATGGCCATTGTAATAGGATGGAGCTCTTGGTTTGGATCTCAGCTTGAGTGTTATTGATGTATACAAATGTCACTAATTTTTTTATCCTGAAATTTTGTTGAAGTTGTTTATCAGGTCTAGGAGTCTCTTGAAGGAGTCTTCAGGGTTTCTAGTTATACAATCATGTCATAAGTGAACAGAGATAGTTTGACTTCCCCCTTGCCAATTTGGATGTCTTTTATTTCCTTCTCTTGACTGATTGATCTGGCTAGGACATCCAGGATTGGTGAATAGGAATGGTAAAAATGGAAATCCTTGTTTTTTTTCACTTTTTAGGGGTAATTCTTTCAACATTTTCTCATGAAGTATGTTGTTGGTTGTGGATTTGTTATATTTGGCTCTTACAAATAGTAAGATATGTTCCCGCAATACCTACTTTGTTGAAGATTTTTAACATGAAATGATGTTGGATTTTATCGAATGCCTTTTCTCCATCTATTAAGATGATCATATGGTTTTTGTTTTTAATTCTGCTTATGTGGTGAATCACATGTATTGATTTGTGGATGTTGAATCATCCTTATATCCCTGGAATAAAACCTACTTGATAGTGATAAATTATCTTTTTAATGTGCTACTGAATTCAGTTTGCTAGTATTTTGTTGATGATTTTTGCATTTATGTCCATCAGAGATATTGGCCTGTAATTTTTGTTGTTGTGTCCTTGCCTGAATTTAATATCAGGACAATGTTGGTTTTGTGTAATGACTTAGGAAGGAGTGCTTCCTCGATTTTCTGGAACAGTTTCAGTAAAATTGTACCAGATTTATGTACATATGATAAAATTCTGCTGTGAATCCAACTGATCCTGGGTTCCTTTTGTTGTTGTTGAAAAAAATTATATTACTGATTCAAATTTTCTGCCTATTATTGACCTGTTTATGATTTCTATGTCTTCTTGGCTTAGTCTTCGGGAGGTGTATGTTTTTAGGTATTCATCCATTTTCTTTAGGTTTTCTAGTTATTTGCTATACAGGTATTCATAGTAGTCTCTGATGATCTTTTGTAGTTCTGTGGTACAGTTGTGATGTCACCTTTACTATTTCTAGTCCACCTATTTGAATAATCTCTTTTTCTCTTGGTTAATCTAGTTCATAGTCTGTCAATTTTGCTTATCCTTGAATAACCAAAGCAATCCTAAGTAAAAAGAACAAATGTGGAGGAATCACATTATCCAACTTCAAATTATACTATGAGGCTATAGTAGCTAACTAGCATGATACTAGTACAAAAATAAATAGCTAAGTCAAGTCAATGAAACAGAATAGAGAACCCAGAAATAAAGCCATATACCTACAACCAACTGATGTTCAACAAACTTGACAAAATGGGAAAAGAACAATATAATCACTAAATGTTGCTGGGAAAAATTGCTAGCCATATGCATAATAAAACCAGACCTTTACCTCTCATCATATACAGAAATTAAGTCAAGATGAATTAAAGATTTAAATGTAAAAAGTCAAACTGTAAAAATCCTAGAAGAAAACCTAGGAAAAACCATTCTGTACATTGGCCTAGACAAATAATTTATAGCAAATGCAACAAAAGTAAAAATAGACAAATAGGACTTAATTAAACTAAAAAGATTCTGCACAGCAAAAGAAATAATCAACAGAGAACAGAAAACATACAGAATGAGAAAAATATTTGCAAATTTTCAAAGGGACTAACATCCAGAATCTACAAGAAATTCAACAAGAAAAAAAAGCAAACAACCTTGTTAAGAAATGTGCAAAGGACATGAACAGACACATCTCAAAACAAGATATACAAGCAGCCAACAAACATATGAAAAAATTATCCATTATCCATATCATTAATCATCAGAAATGCACATTAAAACCACAATGAGATATTATCTTACAGCAGGCAGACTGGCTATTATTAAAAAGTCAACAATTGATATGGATACAGAGAAAAAGGAACACTTACACACTGTTGGTGAAAATGTAAACTAGTTCAACTTCCATGATAAACAATGTGGGTATTTCTCAAAGAATGAAAAATAGAATTACCATTCAACCCAGCAATCTCACTACTGGGTCTCCACCCAATGGTAAATAATTATTATATAAAAAAGATATCTGCAATCATATGTTCATCACAGCACTCACTATTCACACAGCAAAGTCATGGGACCAACCTATGTGTCCATCAACTTTGAATGTGTAAAGAAAATGTGATATAAATGAGGGGGACCCCAAAACACCCCAAAATTATCTTTTGGAGGGTGAGACCCTTGTAGTGCAGGCTTCCCTTGATAGGTAAGTGTTCTAAGACACTTCAGCATCAGTGTATCAGCTACCATTGTTGTGAAAGGCTGCATTCAGAGTCAATGAATTTTTATTTTTTTATTTTTATTTTTTTTTGAGATTCTTTCAACACATTTGCCCATTTCATGATGGGTGATTTATGAGCTCATCTGCTCACACTGCACTGAGTGTTCGGCAGTTTTTGACCCAAAATGACATGATCCCCATGCCCCCCCGCCACTGTATCCACCCAATCTTGTCCCAGGTGATATTATTTTTTGATCCCCCGGATGAAAAAAGTCCTCAAAAGGAAATGTTTTGCCGATGTGGAAGAGGTGAAACAAAAAAATGACAGAAGCACTAAAAGGCATTCAAAAACTGTTTGAGGCAGTGGAAAAGCATTTCATCAGGTATATTGCATGAAATGGAGAATACTTTGAAGGTGGTTGAAGTTTAAACATGTAAGAATAAATACACAAGTTTAAATAAATTCTGGGTTTTGGGGGCCTCCCTACTATACACCATAGCATATTATGCATCCATAAAAAGAAAAAAGTCATGTCCTTCTCAGCAACATGGGTGGAACTGGAGGCTATTATCCTAAATGAACGAACTCAAAAATAGAAAGCCAAACACTGCATGTTCTCTCTTACATGTGGGAACTAAACAATGAGTACTCATGAACAGAAAGAGAGAAATAATAGACACCAGAGACACCAAAAGGAGAGAAGAGGTTTAAAAACTGCATATGGGCACAATGTTCATCATTTGGAGAATGGAGACACTTTAAGCCCAATCCTCGCCAATGCAAAATATGCCCACATAACAAATATACACTTGTAACCATGAAACTAAAATCTAAAAAAAGAAAAGATGCTCAATATCATATGTCAAATGCAAATTCAAACAGCAGTGAGATATCACCACACATCTATTACAATTGCAGACTCACCCATGCATGCAGACTCATCCTTATGGACGCTTGCCCATGCAGAGTCCTACACATAGATGTTTGCTGTACCTTTATTCATAGTTGTCAAAACTTGGAAGAAGTGAAGATGTCATTCAGTAGAAAAATTAACAAATAAACCATAGAACATCAAAATAGTGGAATACTTTTCAATGCTAAAAGAAATGAGCTATAAAGATATGAAAAGATTTGGAAACTTTTACTGGGTGGGGGGAAATCAGTTGGAAAATGCTGTATACAATATGATTCCCAAGATATGACGTTAAAGAAAAAAAGCAAAACTATGGAGATAGTAAAAAAGATTAGTTGTTTCCAGTGATTTGGTGGAGGGAGGAATGCATAGGTAAAATACAGATAATTTGTAGGGCAGTGAAACTATTCTGTAAGATACTAAAATGGTAGACATAGGTCATTATGCCTTTGTCCAAACCCATAGAATGTTCATCAAAAGTGAATTCTAACATAAAACATAAATTTGGTTGATAATGATGTGTCAATATTGATTTGTTGATTGTAACAAATGTCCCACTGTGGTAGTACAATGTTGGTAGTGGGGGAGGTTGTACCCATGGAGAGAAAGTGAGTTTATGGGAATTCTGTACGTCTTGCTGTGAATCTAAAACTTTTCTAAATAATAAAGTGTATTAATTAAATAACTATTTAAAATAATCATTTTTATTTCCAAGGAACTTGAGATAATTTTCAATATTTTAAAACTTACGTTGAGTAATGTGATCCTTTGTTTTGTCATTGAACAAAACTAACAAATCACCTAATCACAAAAATATCCTTTTTCAACAAATCCTAATGTAAACCTTTCTCCATCAAACATATTTTTCTGATGACTGCCTTTCACAATCAGAATATAAAAGATGATGTCGGTGACTGATGGTAAGATGGCAAGATGGCACAGAACCAGTGGAAGTGTGAGAATCTCTGCATGGGCAAGTGAACATAAGGATGAGTCTGTATGTGGGTGTATGCAGGTGAGTGAGAAAATGTCCGTCTAAGGGGAGACGTGGAATCAAGCACCTGGGGCTGCCCTCTGGAGGCAACTGCAACTTACCACTGCTCTGAGATCAGTGCCCCAGTGTACAGGATCGTCCATCATTCTCACTCACGGCATCTGTCAGCAGAAGGCAGCAGAGATCAGCTGCCCCTTAGCACCTGTCTCCTGGTGCATGCCACCACCTGCAGCAGCGGGCCAGGCATTGGTAGCAGAAACCACGTAGAAGGATCAGGGAGAAAATCTGGAGCTGAGCCCAGCTGAAGAGGAGGACTTGAACCACAGTCATTTTATCTCTCGTGACTGGGCAGAGACCTGCTCTGATCCACCCAATTCTGATCACCTCCAACCTGAAACTGAGGGACAATCTCCACACCCTTCTGGGACTGAGGATCACTGGCCCAGAGAGGAAATTTCAGGAGCAGATACCGGAGACACAAACGCCCCACCCCTATACTGGACCAGGCAAGAATACCTCTGATCCAAGAGAGAGACGTGGCAGCAACAGCAGCAGCAGCCGAGTTCGGGTGAGTTCTGATCTGATTCGACCTTCCTCCTCCAGCAGTCCGTGGGTTGTCTGATCTACGTTGATAGCAACGCAATCGACCTGTGCTGAGAGTGGAGAAGAGGGGCTGGCGACCTGAGCCGGCTCCCCCATGGTGGTGGCTGAGAAAAGCAGTGGTGTTTGGGACCTGCCAGAAAAAAGGAAAGAGAGAGAGAGAGAGAGAGAGAGAGAGGGAGGGAGGGAGGGAGGGAGGGAGGGAGTGAGGGAGGGAGGGAGGGAGAGAGAAAGAAAAGGGACCTGAAGTTCCAGAAATGGCCACAAGAGGGAGCTCGTTTTTTGCCCTATCTTCCTTCTCATACTTATCTTCCTGTGTCTTCTGACTTGATTTGTCCCTTTTCCTTTTTCTTTTTTTTTTGGTTTTGCTTTTGTTGTTGTTGTTTGTTTGTGTATGGGTATTTTTGAGGATAAGTGCATCTTTGGTTTGTTTGTTTGTTTTTGTTTGTTTATTAGTTTGCTTGCCTGTTAGTTTCTCTTCTTCCCCTTCTTTCTACTCGTCTACTTTTCTACTCCTTTCTTTCTTGCTCTGTTCTCTTCCTTTCTCTTAGCTCATTTTGATTTCAGGGGGCATACATATGCTTGCACTACATGCACTTATTGAAAAGTGCATGTAGTGGAATCTGTAGCTACCTTCTGGACCATAGCTCCCACCATTACACCCTAATCAAATCTCAAAACTGAAAAGAGACAGGACAACCCCCCACTCCCAGCCCAGTCTCAAAACCGAACAAATCCAGAGGCTCCACCCAAGGAAGAATAAAAAAAAGTAAAAGTAAAAAGATGATGTCAATATGCATGGAAAAAAAAAGTTAGAAAACATGAAAATGTTAAGAGGCTAGCTCTGTTCATGAAATTCTGGATGTTTTCTTCTTTATCATAACTTTGCTTTTTATATATTATAGCTTCCCTTCTGAATTACTAAAATATTGTGCATATGATATATAAATATAACTCGGTAAAAAATAATACATAGAAATACTTACAAGAAAGGTAACAGAATGTTAAGAGTATTTATTTCTGGGTAGTGTGGTTATAAATATATATTAGGGGTTTTTTTTTTAGATTCTTTTTTTCTGGTTTGATCAAATTGTTCATAATTACAATACATAATTTATGTAATAAAAATTATTATTTTTACTAAAAATAATTACAGCGTAATTACAGCTTATCATTATACACATTTATGCACAGTAGGTAATTTTCAGTAGAAAATGCTTCACGCATGCCATAGGTATTCAGAAACTGCTAAAGCTATGCCTTGCTTCACGGGCAGTCTTTGAGTTTGCTTCCATTTCTCTGTGGTTTACTCATACTGTAGACATTACTTATGGCCTTAGGCCTCCTATTACACTAAACCATATTGAAAAATTCTCAAGAGTTTTAAAATCTCAATTATGCCATATTTTAACTGAAGCCTTTTAAAATACTCTTTAGCTCAGATAATCTTATCCTTTTTTACAAAGGAAGTAGTTTATTAAAACAGATACTAAATATTACATATCAATTTATGTATTTAAAGTATTTGCTAAATATTAAAGTTACTTAGAATAACGTTGTCGATGTAAAGTCTATATTATTTATTCTTAGTAATTTACTCATCCACAGTGACCAATAAATATAGCTTAGTTTGATTTTTTAAGTTTAAAAATATTTAACAAATCTATTAGTAATTTTAGGAATCAAATGTAGTGCTAAGGGAAAAGAAATATTGTATTTGGTAGAATTATTTAAAGTGAAAAAAATAGCATAATTCTGTTTTAATATTAATGAAAATCAATGAAGTATACATAACTATTCTAAACAGCTTTAAATGCTAATATACTATTTATTGAGAAAATTCCAGAAAGGATATTTAAATATTTGTGTTGAAGAAAATATCAAACATATCTTTAGTCATGCACTGATAAACATTGGTTTCTTCTTCTTTATCTTATCTAACTATCAGCACTTATTTTCTCAGAACTAATATCCTAGGGGATATTCTTCTATAACCCAAAATCATATTAAACAGAAATTTTAAGATAAAGAATTAGCTCATTTTAGTTTCAAAGACAGTGCAAATCCCTATATAATCATCATTAGTTCTCACACAATTTGAGTAAGCTGGTCATACATATTGTGAGTATCTCATGTATTACATAGAGTCTGTAAATAAGGCAATCTTCATAACTTCATTCTAATACAAAATAAGATAAAAATTAATCCATTGAGTGTTGAGATTAACACATGCCTCAAATCTCAGTGATAAATTTGAGCATAAGAAAGGAAAAAAATGGCAGGACAGAGTGAAAAGAGGTAGTGCTCTTGAGCCTTAAATAGACTATCATTTATTTGATGTGACTATTCATTTATTTGTTCATTTAAAAATAATTTTGAAGGATCTTGTATGTTGTTAGGGACTGAGGATGCAAAGACACACAGAGAAGTCAGGCTCCCATTGCCTATGGAAATTATAATTTTCTGCTTTGCAGATACATAAATTACAAACTCTTGCTCCTTACCCCTAATTCCTTTCATAAAACTGACACTTGCCAATTAAAGGCAAGGCACCCAGTTCTTCTGAGATGACATTAAAACTCTCATCCTTCAGAAAAATCTTTGCAAGCAAACTAAAGTTTTATTCTACTTACTAATAATTTACTTACTATTTCTTTTTAAAGAAAATTGTTCTGACACTTGTGCAGTTCAAAAACTTCAAAATGTATTAATTTTTTAAAATTTTCTGAGAATATTGATCTCCCTAACTGGTCTGATGTGTTTTTCCACAAAGTCATTTTCCCTGTTGTTAGCACCATGCTTAACTTATTCATGCCTCCCTATTGTTAGCACCATGCTTATCCAACTAGGATATCTGATAATATAGATTACATTTGCGATCATAAAAAATAGCTTACTACTTTTAAATCCATTGGGTTTCTGTCTATATTTAAATGGAGGTACCCTGAATACTCCATACATGTGTGCTATTTGTTCTCCCCCAGTCACACCCTGCTCTTGTCTACCTGCAGTCTTTGCACAGATGTTATCTTCTGATGTCATCTCTTTCTGTATTTATCCCACAGTCCTATTATACTAGATATCACCTTCTCCAAGAAATCTCTGAACCACTAAGCAGAATTAAGGACAACTTTCCGCGTTAATTCCTTTGGACATGATATGAGCCTCTTTAACTATTTTTTCTTTCTCCTTCCATCATTTAGACAAAATCTCATTTTATTGAGAATAAACTTAAATTCCTTGCCATGGTTCATATTATTGAGTCCTGTGGCAAAAATATACAAAGGTGGTCCTCAATGAGTCACACCACATTATATTGTCAGAAACCAGTCACAGTTTTCACTGCACTAAAAGAAAGGGTTGTATTAGAATGTAACTCTTTGGGGACCCCCATGTTGCCTAAGGGACAATTTTATTTCTACAATGTCTCTTAAATTCTTATCTACCCCAAACTTGACTCCCTTATTTGGTGGTGTCTCCACACTTTTCTCATTTCATTAAAATTACTAAAATATACAAAAACTATCAGGAAAAACTGGGAATTTATAAAGATCACAATAGATTGAGATTGAAAATAAAGTGTTTCATAAATTACCTTGTAGATAGACACCTTCCCACAGTGCATTTAAAACAAAACCAGAATGGAGGTGGTATAATTTTATTATTATAGATATGTGGGATATAAGTCAGGATGAGTTATACATGCAGGCTTTGTACAAGTGAAGTTTGGACCTCCAACTGGCCTTCACTTACCCTGGTTTACGACCAGGTACCTTTTGTATTGTTATGTGCCCCCTCCTTTCCTACCTTCCCTGATAGTGTCTATTGACTGCTGCTCCCTCCCTTGTGCTAATGTGGTTAATGTTCAGGTTCCACTTATGAGTGAGAATATTTGGCATTCAGTTCTCGGATTCTGTGAAAGATCACAAAGTATGATGTTTTGACCTCTCTTGAAGACATGCCAATTTAACTGAAACTGACAGCAGTCTGCTCCATGTTTCCTCTAAGAATTACTAGTTCATAGTAAATGAAATCAATTGCAATACATTAATATTCTCTGATATATGTATCTTGCAATGTACGTATACATGTAATCTAAAGTTATTTCAATAATTCAAAACTCATTTTTCTACAATGTGCAAAGAATTATGTTGCTAAGATTTGTACAACTTTCCGAAGAATTTGGACCTTATTCTCGAGGCAATGCAGAACTTGTAAAGTTTGTTATGAAGTGACTGACATGATTAAAATTGCTTTTAATAACTGGCAACAGAATTCAGAATATTTTAGAACATCTTATTTCTCAACTATTAACCAAGACCCAATGCTGTACAAAGATCAATTCTGAGATATATTTTAGTAAACATTTCATTTTAATGAGCTACAGCAGGGCAAAAGTTGTTTCCATGCTAATGACACTTCCCACCTCTCCATGAGGATGTTCTTTCATAGTATCACAAATGAAAGCCCAGAAATTGCACATGAAACCTGCAGATGAATATATCTGTGAAAGTGAAGAAAGAATAAAGCCAAATTATTTGGAAGATATTGTCTAGGAAGAATTAACTGAAATTAGTGAGAATTAAGTTTGTGAAAAGAGGAGCTGTCAGCCATGATTTCTAGTTTGGGAGACTGTCATTGCTGAATTCATGAATTGAGATAGAAAATAAATACTTTATTATGGAGTGAAGCATTAGAGAAATGAATTTAATTTTTGTCATAATGGATTGCCAAGGTTTTACTGCTAGAAATAATAACACTATATCACCTAAAATATTTTTACCACTTGACCTCAGAGAAGAGCAGTGCATAAATTTCTATTATATCTGTACATTTGAGCAAATAAACTACTTGTTAATTTTAAAAAGGCAAGCAAAGAATAATAAACACTCAAATTCCCTCAATTGTTTTTGTACAAAGGACAAAGATCAGAAATTTACATTACCTAAATAATATAGATAACGTATAAACAAAACTTATCCTCAGTATAATAACTAGAGCCAATGAAAAGTTTCAGTTCAATAAAATCAGTGCTCTACAGACATAGCCTCATTATCTATAGCTACAATCAGACTGTGATTGGCCTCAGGCTGAGTCCAGATATGGAAAACAAAATTGAGAATTATAAATATTAAAAAACCTAAGGTAAATAAACTCTAAACATCTTGCCCCAATTTATAAAATATTTCAGTTAAAAATAGTCATTATAATTTTCTTAAGTGTCTCCCATAATTCACAGAGAAGTAGACAACACTCTTTAAATACCTATTAATTTTTTTTTAATTTAATCAATATTTTTTATTTTGATATTGTGGGGTACAGTTAAGGGTTAGGTATACAAATATGTTTCGTTCAGGCATCCTTGTTGATAAAGGATGTCTCCCCGTCCCCAGACAGATATTGACTACCATTAATCCCACCTCCCTTTTCCTCCCCCCCATAGTTTCCCAAGCATACATAATTCATAAATAAATATGCTTTTCTGTAAAACTTTATATTTTCATTATTTTATTGTTACAAGCAAGTATACTGTTTCATAATTTATGTAATGAAATTATTTTTAAGAGAACATAAATTATGAAACACGTGTGTGTGTGTGTGTGTGTGTGTGTGTGTGTGTGTGTTCCCATTGGTACTTTTTCCTAGATTTAGAAAATGTTAAGGATGTACATGGAGACACTAGACATTGGACCAGGAAATAATGGTGAGATCATTAGATTATTTGGACAGACTACTTATATATTACATTACAGCAAAAATCGTACATCTGATTGGGCTATATATAAAATGTTTTTAAATATATTTTCAAAAGTTATCTTAATACATATTGTCCCAATAACATTTTTGATATTCTGTTCCCATAATCCCTTCTCATTCTCTCTTCAAGACAATGTCTCTTTAATCTTCCACTACCCCCTTTCCTAACAAACTCAAACATAACCCAGATCACAGGAATTAATTATGGAAACTTTAAGAAGTTCTAATTAAGAAGCCCAGAAGATATAGTAGCTGCCCAATTTTGCCTCTAATTTTTTTGTTATAGTATCCGGATATTTGCCTAATTCTTATGGTGGGGCCCTAACATTATGCCTCAGTTCTCATATTTGAGTCTCATTTATTTCTCATTTCTGAATGGTAGCCTTCATAACTTGCTCAGCACTGTAATTCCTGGGACAGCCATTTTCCTTGTTACGACTGATCCTTCAAATGAATACATTTTTTATACTTGGTACCCTGCCCAATTATTTGAGCCTGTTCTCTGAGACTAATTTTTTTTTAATATTGACTTACTGGTTGACTTCTTATACGCGTATGCTCCAATCGCTGTACTCCAATTATCAGTGTTATGCCTCAGCAAATTTATTCTTGTAGATTTTCATATTTCTGTTATTTATTCTTGCATAACAAGTTACCCAAATTTTAACAAATTATAGCAATATCGTTTTTTTTTTTTCTTAATTCTGCTGGCCAAATGAATATTTTGTTAAGTCATAGCTGAAGCTGGTCCTTTCCACTACAGTTGGTGCTGGCTGAGTTCAAATTAGGTATTCAGTCAGCCTAAGTGTGCCAGTTAAAGGCTAACTGGTACTAAATAGCCTTATTTACATGTGTGGTACTGCAGCTGTGATGGCTAAAATACCTGAACTTTTCTCTTCACAAGGTCATCTTTACCTTAATGTCTCAACTTCAAGAAGGCTACTTCAGGCTTGTTGACAAATTGACAGTGTTCCTGAAGAGAGAGTGGAAGTTACAAAGTCTTTTGAGTGATAAGCTTAGAATTTTCACAATCCTATTTCCATTGCCATTTGTTATTGAAAGAAATTGTTTGATTGAAAATTGGAAAAATAAACTCTTACCTCCACCACTTGGTGGTAAATGCTGAAAAAATTTGTGACCATGTTTATTCTACAACACTATTAATCACTGAATTATCCAACTTCTAGCCTTCCTTGTCAGGTTAGGTTTCTTACCACTATTACTCCTATCTCGGTGGGTGCAAGTAATTGGAAGATGGAGAACTTAGCTATAAGATCACTGTAAAAGAATAAAAAGTAATTTATCCTTTACTTTCTCAAGAGAGAAAGCAGAACTCTATATCCTGGACTCCAAAAACTTAACTTACCTACAGTTATCCCTCAGGTGAGTTCAAAAGCTTTAATTTTGAAAGCCAGAGATCATGCTGGAAAAAAAGAAAAATATATATTTTAAAGGCTAGAATTAGAAGGGTGAAGAAAATAACTAAACCAATGTATTGAAACCAAGGTTGCTCCCTTGAACATTCTCAAAGTTGTTTTTTTTTTTTGGTAACATATGTTTGTTTTATGATTTATTGTTCATTTAATGTTTCAGATCACTATTTTCTAAATTTTTTTTATTTTGAGATAGTTGCATTTTTGCATGCAGCTATAAGAAACAATACAAAATGATCCTTTATACACTTCACCCAGTTTTGCCCAATGGTAACATCATGCATAACTGT
This sequence comes from Tarsius wallacei, assembly GCA_963574415.1. Taxonomy (NCBI): domain Eukaryota; kingdom Metazoa; phylum Chordata; class Mammalia; order Primates; family Tarsiidae; genus Tarsius; species Tarsius wallacei. The sequence goes on along the minus strand of CAUYQG010060132.1, from coordinate 4,671 downwards.
GGTGCAAAATAGCAATGAGGAAATTAATATTGACAACATTTATAAACTTAATTCAGATGTGACCAGTTTCACAAGTAATTATTTGTGTGTGATTGCACATTTATGCTTAATTCTATGTAAATATATATTTTTATGGTTAGAGCACTATGCAATTTCTTTTTTAAATTTTATTTTAAAGATGGGGTACTATTCAATATTAAGTATACAAACGGTCATATTACAGGTAAAGTTTAGACCTCACTTTGGTTCCCACTTCACCTGGTTTGAGATCAGGTACATTTATTGATGAAGTGTGCCCCCTCTCCAACAGTTTCCTACTCCTACCAATCCCTTTCTTATAGTATTATGATAATTGTTCAGGGTCCACTTATGAATGAGAACACGTGGTACTCATTTATTTGTTTCTGTGATAGATCACTGAGAATTATAGACTCTAAATCTATCCAAGTTGCTGTGAAGTTCATAATTTTGTCCTTCTTTATGGCTGCATAATATTCCATTGTGTATATATACCATATTTACTTATCCAGTCCAATTTTGACAGGCAGAACGATTAGTTCTATGTTTTTGCTATTGTGAATAAATGCTGCGATAAACATGCATGTGCAGGTATCTTTTTCATAGTATGATTTCAGTTTCTCCAGGTAGATTCCTAGAAGGAGAATTGCTAGATGGTATGGATGGTCGTTTTCTACATCCTTTAGGAATCACCACATTGTTTAACAGAGAAGTTGTACTAGTTTACACTCCTACCAATAGTGTAGAAGTGTTCCCTTTTCCCTGAATCTTCTCCATCATTTGTTGTTTCTTGATTTTTTGATGATGGCTATCCTGACTGTAGTTAGGTGGTATATCACTGTGTTCTTACTTTGTATTTCTTTGCTGGTTAGTAAGTCTGAGCATTTTTTCATGTGGTTGTTGGTTGCTCCTATGTCTTCTTTTAAGAAGTGTCTATTCAACCTTTCGCCCAATTTTTTATTATTTTTTTGAACTGGAGTCTCACTCTGTCACCCAGGCTGGAGTGCAGCGGCACACTCACGGCCACCCCAGCATCAACCTGCTGGGCTCCGGCGATCCTTCTGCTTTAGCCTTCCAAGTAGCTGGAATTACAGGCATGTGCTACCATGCCCAGCTAATTTTTGATTTATTGTAGAGACGAGTTCTCGCAAGTTGCCCGGCGTGGTCTCAAACCCACGGGTTCAGGCAATCCATTCTTCTTGGACTCCCAAAGTGCTAGGATTACAAGCTGAGTCACTGAACCCGGTCTCCTTTGGCCTACTTTTTAATAGGGCTGTTTGTTTTTTTATCTTTTTGGCATGTTTGAGTTCCTTGTAGATCCTAGATGTTAGGACTTTATCAGATTATATAGTTGGAAAATATTTTTTCTCACTCTGTGGGTATCTCCCTGATCTCTTAATGGTTTATTTTGCAGAAGCCTTTAAATTTTATTTTGTTTTGCTTTTTAATTTTTTTTAAGATGTGGGGTACAGTTCAGGGTTAGGTATACAAATGTTCATTATACCCTTGTTGATGAGGTGTGACCCCCCTCCATTGGCAGTTTCCCACTACTGCCAATCTCTTTATTACAGTATCATGATAATTGTTCTGCTTCTGAGTGAGAAAAAGTGGTACTCTGTTCTTTGCTTCTATGATAGGTCACTCAGTATTATAGACTCTAAGTCCATCCAAGTTGCTGTGAATTTCATAATTTTGTTCTTTCTTATGATTGTGTAATGTTCTATCATGTTTACGTACCAAATTTTTTATCCAGTCCTCTTTTGATGAGCAGCACAGTTGGTTCCATGTTTTTGCTATTTTGAATAATGCTGCAATAAACATGCATGTGCAGGTATCTTTTTCATAGAGTTATTTGAGTTCCTCAGGGTATATTCCCAGCAGGGAGATGTGGGGTCGTGGTTGTACTAGTTTACACTCCCACCAACATTGTAGAAGAGTTCCCTTTTCCCCACAACCTGTCCAGCATCTGTTGGTTTTTTGAGTTATTGATGATGGCCATCCTAAGTGGAGTTAGGTAGTATCTCAGTGTGGTTTTAATTGCATTTCTTTAATGACTAGTGGGGCTGAGCATGTATCTCTTGGCTGCTTGTATGACTTCTTTTGAGAAGTGTCCATTCATTTCTTTTGACCACTTTGTAATGGGGCTGTTTGTATTTTTCTTTTCAGCATGTTTGAGTTTCTTGTAGATCCTAGATGTTAACCCTTTGTCAGATATACAGTTGGCAAATACTTTTTCTCAGTCTGTGGGCTGTCTCCCTGCTCTCTTGATGGTTTCTTTGACTTTGCTTAAGCTTGTAAATTTAGGTCCCACTAGTCTATCTTATCTCTTATGGCATGGGCGCTTGGGATTTTGATTAGGAATTGCTTGCCAGTTACAATTTCCATAAGTGTGACTCGTGTATTGTCTAAAGTTCTTTTTATTTTATGTTATTTTAAAATTGTGGGGGTACAATTCAGGGTTAGGTATATAAATATTCATTGCACAGTTACCCTTGTTGATGAGGTATGCACCCCTTTCCCCAGGTAGAATTTGACTACTATCAATACCACCTCCCCCCGCCCCCCGCAGTTTCCCACTACTGTCAATCCTTTTCCTATAGTATTACAGTAGTTATTCAAGGACCACTTATGAGTGAGAACATGTGATACTCAGTTATTTCTTTCTGTGTAAGATCTCTCAGTATTATAGACTCTAATCCCATCCAGGTTGCTGTGAAGTTCATGATTTTGTTCTTCTTTATGGCTGTGTAACATTCCATTGTGTATATATACCACATTTTTTTATCCAGTCCTCTTTTGATGGGCAGCATGGTTGGGTCCATGTTCTTGCTATAGTGAACAATGCTGCGATAAACATATGTGTGCAGGTACCTTTTATGTAGAGTGATATGAGTTCTCCCAGGTACATTCCCAGTAGGGGGATTGCAGGGTCATATGGAAGGTTGATTTTTAGAACTTTTAGTAATCGCCACACTGTTTTCCACAAAGGCTGTAGTAGTTAACACTCCTACCAACAGTGTAGAAGTGTTCCCTTTTCGCCACATCCTCCCCAGCATCTGTTATTTTTTGAGTTATTGATGTAGGCCATTCTGACTGGAGTTAGGTGGTATCTCAATGTAGTTTTAATTTGCATCCCCTTGATGACTAATGAGGTTGAACATTTTTTGTATATCTGTTAGCTGCTTGTACGACTTCTTTTGAGAACTGTCTATTCATTTCTTTTGCCCATTTTGTAATGGGGCTGTTTGTTTTTTTCTTTTCAGCACGATTTATTTCCTTGTAGATCCTAGATGTTAAGCCTTTGTCAGACATAGAGTTGGCAAATATTTTTTCCAGTATGTGGGCTGTCTCCTTGCTCTCTTGATGATTTCTTTGGATTTACAGAAGCTTGTCAGTTTGATGATGTCTCACCTGTCTATCTTACATCTTATGGCTTGGGCACTTCGGGTGTTATTCAGGAATTGGTTGCCAGTTCTAACTTCCATCGGAGTGTCTCCTGCATTTTCTAGGGTTCTTATGGTTTGAGGTTTTACGTTTAGGTCTCTGATCCATTTTAGAGTACATTTTTGTGTATGGGGATAGGTAGGGGTCCTGTTTCAAGCTTCTGCATGTGGTCAGCCAGTTTTCCCAGCACCGTTTACTAAATAGGTTCTTGTAACTCCAGTGCTTGAGGGTGGAGGCTTTGTCAAAGATGAGTTGGTTGAGAAATTGAGGTTTTGCTTCTGGAATCTCAATTCTATTCCATTGGTCTATATGCCTGTTCCTTTACCAATACCAAGCTGTTTTGATTATTGTAGCTGTATAATACAGTTTAAAGTCTGAGAGTGTGATACCTCCTGCTTTTTTTTTTTTTTCTGATGAGGACTGTTTTGACTATTCTTGGTTGTTTATGTTTCCCTATGATTTCCTGTATTGTTATTATTGGATCTGAGAAGAATTTTGATGGTAATTTGGTGGGTATTGCATTAAATCTGTAGATTTCCTTAAGTAGAATGGACATCTTAACAAAGTTGATTCTTCCAATCCATGAGCATGGAATATTTTTCCACTTGTTTGTGTCATCTTTGATTTCTTTGAGCAGTGTTTTGTAGTTTTCATTGTAAAGGTCTGTCACATCTCTGATTAGGAAGATGCCAAGATATTTCATATTTTTGCAGCTATTGTGAATGGAATCGTGCTTTTCATTTGGGTTTGTGGTTTTTTTATTATTGGTATATACAAATGCAATCATCTTTTGCACATTTATTTTATACCCTGAGACTTTGTCAAAGACCTTTATAAGTGCAAGGAGTTTTTTGGCAGATTCTCTTGTGTTTTAAAGGTATACAATTACTTTGTCTGCAAAGAGAGATAACTTGACTTCCTCCTTTCCTCTTTGGATATCCCTGATAGCCTTCTCTTCTCTGTTTGCTTTAGCTAAAACTTCCAAATCTATGTTGAACAGGAGGGGTGAGAGTGAGCATCCTTGTCTTCTTTCAGTTTTCAGGGCAAATGGTTCCAATTTCTGTCTGTTTAGTAGTATGCTGGCTGTGGGTTTCTCATAGATGACACTTACTATTTTGTGGTATGTTCCATCTATGCCTAAATGGTCGAGGGTTTTTATCAAGAAGGGGTGTTGTATCTCATCAAAAGCTTTTTCTGCATCTAATGATA